>PVJC01012430.1:0-39694 GCA_004026665.1 Murina feae
TACTCAGGTGTCGGGCACTGCCAGGCTGTCTTGGCCTGGAGTCAGAGCAGAGTTCACCCAGGAGAGAGTGTGCACGTCTTTTAACATGCCCGGGGATTGCTGGGTCTCGCCCTCTCACCACATTTTCCCCAAACCATTTTCCAAAAAGGATTTTTTAATATTTCAAATCATGACTCTCATGAACAAATAAATATCTTTGTAGACTCTGAGCCCTTCACTGTGAGTGTTCTTTCATATTCGTATGAACATGTCAAGTTGTGTATGTGCACACATGTGTGTAGGTATGTCACAGTCTATATTTGCTCTTGATTTCCTTCAGTAACAATGAATTGTGCTTCCTTCTGAAGGACTTAGTCTAATTAAAGGATTAAGAGGCAATAGTTTAGATTCAGATCATTCTTTTTGTTCTATAGCCAAGCATACATTTTTGCCAAGTAGGTATTATATTATTACACTCCCAAATCAGACTTGTTTTTGTTTGGTTTGATTTGGTGTAGTTTTAATGCCCTCTCTTCACTAAGCAGTGGCAGCCTGGTGTTCTGAGTTCTCCTTCCCAAGACTGCAGTCTAAGTGAGCTGATTGGGGACCGTGGAACCTTCCGTGAGAGAGTAAGCAGGCCGTGTGGTGATGCTCGGGGACAAATCCTCTTTTGTGGGCTCCATCTTATTTATAACGATCAGGAGCTCCTCAGAAGCAGAAAGATTGGGAGTCTAAGGTCAGGAAATTAATTTTATCTGTAAACCAGTCACTCTATGATTGAAACTACCTTGTGAATGTTCTTAAAAGTATTAATAGCACATAAACGTAAGAGATACTTCTCAGTTCAGTCCTGCTCAGACCCACTGGTGTCGCCCGAGTTGCCTTCTGCCACACCCTAGCGTCTCCCTGTGTGTGTTTACCCAGATAACTTCACGCCCTCCTTGGGACACAGAATTAGGAAGAAAATGCACGCTTATAAATTAGAGGTCCAGCCCTATCGTTTTCTCTGCCTGTTTCTCCTCTCTTCCTTTCTTCGTTCTCTTTATCTCTTCCTTCTTTTCTTCTCCATCCTTTTATTCGTTTATTTCCTCATCCTTATCCCCCCTTTATTTTCAGTTCCAGTTTTCTTCTAACCCCTTTCTAATTGCCTGCTGCCCGTTCTGCTCTTGCAGTCTTGGTGCTTGGCCTGCTTCTGACAGACCTGTCAGAATGGCTGCGGGGGTGTGGCAGGGCGTGCAGGCTCGGTGCTCTTTTCCACTTGATTGATAGATTGCGACTGGATAATACATGCAAGCTGATGACCTTTTGCCCTGGTTTTGACTCTGGAGGAGAGGGGGTGGGCCTTCATACGTTAGATATGAAGCATGGCCCTGAGTCTTCAAATTGAGAAAGCATAGTAAGAATGTTCGGGTTTGGTCTCTTAAGGATTCTGAATTGTTTAAAAAATCACACACACTACCCACAAAGAAAATTGAGAGCCTGAGGTCTAGTTTCTGAGTTTTATCATGGCCCCCCAGAGTTCAGAGTCCCAGGCTATGATCCAGTCTATTAAAGCACCAAGTCACTTTTCTTCATAGAGGGCACATGCCCAAATTATCTCTGCTTGTTCTGTCTTGTAAATGAACTGAGTTCCAGAAGAGAGTGGGAGAATGTATGAAACCTAAAGGGAATACTGTTTACAAAATATTTTTTCCTCTCCATCCACATATTTAATATATATATTTAATATATTTAACATATATTCTTTTTGCCTTTTATTTTATTAACTGTTTTTTTTTAACCAATAAAAATGAGAGTCACACAAATATACTGAATTGTGTGCAGGAGGAGAAAGCATGTGGGGGTTTAGGAAGCAGGTGAGTGCAGACGTCAGGTGAGATGAAGAGCCTGCCAGGAAGACCGGGTAGGGAGGTGCTGAAGGAAAGTTCTTGGAGCTGAGACTTCCAAGGCTAGAGTGAAACATCTCAAGATTATTTAGATGTAACTAAATAAAGAGATACTGTAGGGTATGATTTTTATTATTTTAATGAGCTGCAAAAAGAATTCCTGGATGATTTTAGGAATTTCAGGGTAGCCTGAGAAAGAAGTACTTGCTCAGCAAAGAGCGGACAGTGTGACCTTTACTTTGAAGGAGCTAGAAGCTTAATTTTCACTAGAAATCTGCAGTGTTCATTTTCCCCAAGTGTCTCTTTTATAGGCCACTTTGTTTTTCCAGATCGAAGTGGAAGATTGAACAATGAAATATATATGCTTGAAAGTTACATTTCATAGACATGATATTTCTTAAATCGTTAACATATGAACCCTATTTTTGCCTTTAATTATTTCACTTGGTAAAAATGTATTGGTATTCTTCAGAGCTTTCCTTGGCATCCTTCAGTTTTAATAGGGAAAGTAGGTATTCCAGAAAAGATTTAGCCAATGAAGAGGTTCTTAAATGTTACAGCACCCTTCTTTCCCTTCTATTAATTTTAATAGATATTAATTATTGCTGCATGAGGTCCTATGTGCCTGGCCCTATTCCAAGCACTTTAAATAAATCAGCTCATGTCATCCTCAACCCAGTAAGTAAGCACTATTGTTAGTTACCTCCTTTTACAGATAAATGCCGCTTTTATAAAAGGGCATCTTTCAGTGTTTATAATTAAATTTATGCTGCTCCCAGAGAACCAGTGGAAGCTGCTGCCAAATGGTAGAGTTTTACAATGAACTGGAGTTAGCATTACTCACTTGAGCTGTAGAAAATACTTGCAGACAGCCTGTACATCTGAAATTCTCAACAGACGTTCCTTCCCAACTCGGTCAAGAGGTTGGTAGGAAATTGGGTAAGTAACTCAACTTCTTAAAACCTGTTTGCCAGTCTATGAGACAAAGACAGTTTCTTCTAATTTGCAGAAAATACTGGTACTTCTGAAATACAAAACCTAAATGAGCCCTGGTTTTATACCACAATGCAGATCTTGCCACTCTCCTCCCTCACCTGTTGGCTGACTCCCACAGGAGCAAGCTGGGACCTGCTCTTTTAGAAACAGCATCAGAGAAATGTTCCGGCACAATCTACCTGAGCGATCTCCGCCTGGACCAGTGAGCAGCGGCTGTATTTAGATTTAAGTAAGAACTTCCCCACCATCACCCTGTGGATCTCGTAGGTTCTGCAGTCATTGCAGTTTGGAGCCTGTTGTGCTGGGATTGGGGCTGGGCAGTCAGATCCCTGCTGATGTGCAATTTCATAGCTCTCGGTTGTTAGTGAACAAATTAGTATCACATCCTAATAAAACAGATGACTAGATTTCATGCATAAAAGTATACGATCTAGTTAGGAAGTACTGAGTCCACTAAAAGGGCCTGCACACAGCCCTTATGGGACTGGTAAGAGGGGGGCAAAGGCAGAGAGACAGCAAGTAAAAAGGTGGGTGGGCCCAGGACTGCATCTGGTGCCAGTGTTGTGATGGTTGCAGTGTGTGGGCTAATGCAGACATGCTCACGGAGCTCTTCTTTCTCACCTGAGTTGAATTTTTGTATAAGTGTTAGCAGCAAACTTTTAAGGAAAATTGCAATGAATTATGGAAGCATTTTATAATTAGTTACATCTTAGATTTTCTGTTTGTATTCCCTGTATTGGTTTTCCTTTGAGAAAGGTAATGTGGATGTGAGAAGCCATTATTTGTTCTAAAACTATTTGCTGAGTCCCAACTTTGATGAACTAAGCCTAGGCCAGTTCAGGACTGAGTAACTAATCCATTACAGGGCCTACCCACATTCAAGATCTATCAACTTGTGCCATTTAGTACGGATTTCCTTATCCTAGAACACTGTGGAATGTACTCAGGACTTGGCACCCTCTACAATGGGGGGTTTCATCACCTTTAACATTCATGCTAATTATGCTAATCAAATTGGGTAGTAAGCTGTAAGCCATTCTTTGCTAACTCATTATTTGACTTGAACCTGAGGACCTCCCTTATTAATATTTCTAACTGTGATAAATAAGCAAAATTATATGCACATTCTTCCACATAGAGTGAATTAAAAATGTATTTTGCCTAAGTGGAGAGTGTGAGAAAGATAGACCCCAGCTCCTCTTGCCAGCTCCTCCCCTCACCTCTGTCCCTTCTGTTACTGGCATGTCTGTTGAGAGAACTGGGTATAGAACTAGGAAACCTAGCTTTGAAGTAGACTTACTTTGCCAAGGGACTAGTGATACCCTTTGACCCGGGATGGAAAAACAAATATTAAACATTTGTTAAAGAAATGGAAACCTGCTGAAGGCAAATTCCAGCCTTCAAAACTTGGGGAATGAAGCTGTGAGAAATTCAGGGGAGTGCCACGGTGCCTTCACTGATGGGAGTGTCCTCACTTTCGCCCTCCTCCTCCCCAGCTATGTGGCTTCCCCCAGGTGAGTGGCTTTACTCCAGACTGTTCTGTCTCCTTTCACCTACCCTACACTCCCTAAAACCCCTGAGTGTCCTTTCCTGAATACTCCTTGGCTGTCAGGAGACAGAAAGTCCTTGAATGTTTTGCTCAGAGGTTTTGTATTCACTCTTATTTATTTTCTCTCTTTCTCTGTCTCTCTCTACTCTCTCTTCTCTTCTCTTCTCTTCTCTTCTCTTCTCTTCTCTTTTCTTTTCTTTTCTTTTCTCTCTCTCTCTCTCTCTCTCTCTCTCTCTCTCTCTCTCTCTCTCTTCCTTCCCCTCCCCCCCCCCCAACGTTTCTACTTCTTTCTGAACAATTCCCAGGTCTGGATCTGTTCCCCCACTGATCAGTCTCAAGCTTATCTTCTACATCTCCAGTTGATCATCCTGAGGGTCCCTCAAATTCAAAGGATCTGAAAGGAACTCTTGTTCATCCTTTCCAGGTCACCTTTTGTACCTGTCGTTGCTATGGATACCCCGTGCTTTCACTCTGGCTTTAACATCTAGGGCCATCTACAACAATTCAACCTAATTAAGTGACTGCCATTGGTGTCCCATGTTAAGTCCTTGCTCTTAGGAGCCCACAATGTAGCACTCCTTCCCTCTTGTTCCCTCTGCCTGGTGAGTCATGCCCCACAGCTCCTAGATCTATCTTTCTTTTCCATTTATCCAGTTGATTACATGATAATTCTTCCTGGACCATTGCACCCACTGCCTTGAGGGGCCCCACGTCCCCCACTTGTACTCTCACTCTAGTGCATGACTGTGCCTCTTGTGTATCACTGTCCCTTCCCTCTTGCTGGCCTTTTCCACCTACTGGCCTTCAAAGCCTGCCTCTTATGTCATCAACAGTTTCTCCAGCCTTTCCTCATCCTACCCCCAGTAGCAATCTCTCCCATTCCTGAATCTTCATAGCTTTCTGACTCATCCAAGTCTACCTGATGTTAGAGTTTATGGATGTCTCATTTCCCCCATTCAAGCCTAGGGCCACTGAGGGGGAAGTTAATCTCTATGCCTGCAGCACTCAGGACAATGGCTTGCACGTAGCAGGTAGAGAAGGACTCTTAAATGAACAGACCACAGCTAGGCAAGAACCGGGCCCTGAAGACCTGCACTGTGTCCAGGATGAGGATGTCTAGTCAGGGTGCACTGCTGTGACCATGGCCCCCACTTAGGGGGTTTCTTCAAGTTCTGAACACTATAACCAATATGTGTGAGACCTGCTCACCCCATTTGAAGGCTTGATTATTAACTCCTCCCTACTTCTCCCCTAGCCTGCACTGTTGGTGACTCACCTTGCCCATGGGGATCTCCATTGACCCCCCCCCTCTCAGGGCCCCATTTTCAAGTCTTTCTCGAGTGGTGGCTGTAGGATCTAGCAAAATACCTGATGAGGCCCTCAGTACATTTTCCTCTCTTCCTCCACGCACAAGAGAAAATGAAAAGTAAGTTTGTGGGAGCCCCTTACACGTCCATCGTGGTTCAGGGTTCCTATTCAGGGTTTGAGTTCTAGAGGAGGCCGCACACAAAATGAAGAGAGAGTAGAAGAGAATCAATTTGGAAACTGGTGGACCAGGCTTGGAGTCTACCTTTAGTGGATGAGACTGCCCACTGGTGCCTGGGCTTCCCCAGCCTTTTATTGAGTCTCTGAGAAAACAACCATATCCTTAGGCAGGAAATTCCAACAACAAACAGGCAGCAAGAATTTACATGTAATTAACAGGTGGGGTTTGCTTTAACTAACAATGTTTCTACTTAATGGGTGCATAGCTCTGACCTTTCAGAGCAACCAAGGTTGTTGAAAACAATCAGTTTCCAGCATAAGTTCCCTACAAATATCGGAGCCCAGTCAGAGGGGTGCAGCAGCCATCCTCCCAGTGCCCCACAGAGCTATCACCAGGGCTCCTGAATAATTCTACCTGCTGCGGCTATTCTTTCTCCTGACTGACAAGCTCCAGGATGAAACACAGGGAGGTGTGGTTAGGTCATCCTGAATAGATCAGAGTCCCAGGAGGGCTTAGCACTCCCCACTGAAGGAGGTAACCTGTGAGCAGGGAGGATGGGGTGTGGTCACATTGACTCAGACTTCTCAAATGACAGGTCTCAAGATCCTACCCTTGCCTGGGACTCCTAGGCAGCCCTAGTCAAGCAAGTTGTTGCAAATTAGCCAAGAGGGATTACAAAATCCTGCTGAGATGGGGCAAGGCACTACAAGCTGAGATGAACGAATGATGGCAACTGTGTTGGAAGAGGAAGAACAGTGTACTCTGGCCACATAAGCCAGTAGGTTGGGTCTTCCAAATCAGAGGAGCCTTCCAAACATCAACGCTGAGACAAGCTACCCTGCTCACTTCAACCCTGTAAGAGCTGTGTTATTACATTCCTCATTTATAGATGAAAAAATGGGCTCAGAGTTGTTCAGTGTCTACACCAAGGGACCAGTTCATAATATGACAGATGGAAGGATTGTCCCCCTGAGCTCCAACCCCTTTTTGATCCTGGAGGCATGAGTGTGACAATTCAGAGTTTTGGAGGAGTTAGTGCCCGAGAACTTGATGCTCTTCAGAGGGCAGTCAAGAGTGATGACCTTGAAATTTCTTTCCTGGAACTAAACTTTAGTGTTTTGAGTTTTGATTCCTGAATCTTGGAGTTTAGAATTGGAAGGAATCTTAGAAATTTAAACAAGAAAGATAAAAGTCAGATTTTGTACAGAACCACGTGGACAGAAGCAAAGGGGCTGGATGACTTCCTATGTCCCACCCAGTCCCTTGGCTAGAGCCTTCTCCTGGCTGGCTCCTGAGCAGTACTCAGGCTACAAAGACCACTCTACCCCAAGACCACTGGATGTGATACTATGTGAGCTTTGAGTTTCAGGGGTCCCAGTCCTTACTTTTCTCATTACTAGTGTTTGACCAGGATGGTTGAAAGAGGCTTATACAGATAATTATGTTGTACTATAATTTAATGTGATAAATATCACTACATCAGCAATCGTATTACAATATGTAAATGTGTCAAAGTAACACGTACACCTTCAACTTACACAATGTTACACATCAGATTTATTCAATTAAAAAAAAAGGCTTATGGTAACCAGGGAGGATGACCGATATGTGTATCTCATTATCAGTGATTAATGTCATCCTTTATTAAGCTGGATGCTTTGCAATTATTTTCTCATTCTCAGAACAACCTGTAGGTAATTATGATTACCCTAATTTTGGATGTGAAAAAAATGAGACTCTGCTTGATTGACATTTTCTCAAAATTACACATCTAGTAAGTAGCCAAACCAGTACTGGAGCCCACATCTTTCTGACTCCAAAACACCCACTGTTTCCTCTGTGTTATGGAGCCTCCTTACTATCCCTGAGGATCATCCTATGAACATGGTTGAGGAGAAACATGATTCAAGATTTCATTCAGCAGCCACCTTCCTCCCTAACCACCGTTGGTGTGGATTGTGTGTCCCTCTCCTATGCTCCTTTGGAGATGATTGTGTGCTTTTTCCCAACATATCACTGGAAAAGATTTTTCCTCCTGTATCTCCAGCACCTAACACTGCCTATCCTCTAATGTATGTTTAAGAATTATTTTTTAACTAAATGATGGAATTAATAAGTGAGTAAATGAAATAACTTCCTCTCATTCCTACATGTCTCTGTATTTTGGGGCAGTGTGCACATGTAGCCCAAAGAGATCTGTGCCTAGCAATCAATGTTGTATTATTAACAGACTAATGAATGTGTAATTTATAAACAATAAACACCAATTTTAAGTGTGCAGTTTAATGAGTTTTGAGAAGTGAGTCCAGTTGTGCAATCATCACCTCTATTATAATATATGACATTTCTATCAGCCAGTAAGTTTCCTTGTGCTCCTTATCAGTTACCTCCCCCCATGCCCTGGCCCCTGGGCAACTACTGATCTGTTTTCTATCATTACAGCTTTATTGTTTCCAGAATTTCATATAAAGGGAATCATTTAAACTTAGAATAACACTTTTGATATTTAACAATGTTATTGTACTTGTCAGTAGTTTGTTCATTTTATTACTAAGTAAATTACATTATATAGATAGACCACAGTGTATCCATTCATCAGATGAACATTCGGGATTTTTGCAGCTGTGCACTCTTGTGCATAAAGCTTCAACTTTTAATACAAGAACATTGATATGAACATTCAAATAAATGTCCTTATTTCAACACACGCTTTCATCTCTCACGTAGAAATTCCTAGGAGTGGGATGTACAGGTCATATGATAAATATGTGTTTAACTTTGGTACTGCCAAACAGTTTTCTCAAGGCTACCACTTTACGTACTCATAAGCAGTTTATGAGAGTTCTATATGTTCTACATCCTCACCAATACTTGGTACTCTCAATCTTTTTAATTTTAGCCATTCTAGTAGATATATACTAGTATTTCATTATGGCTTTAATTTACATTTCCCCCTGATAACTAATAATGTTGAGCATCTTTTTCATGTGCTCATTGGCTATTTTTATATCTTTTCTAAAGCATTCTATTTTGCCCTATGCTTTCATTGCATTTTCCTCTGAATGTTGAGTTGAAGATGATTGCCTACATAGAAAACCCATAAGGAATTTACCCCCAAAATGTTCTTGAACTGATAAGTAAGTTTAAATAGCTCACAGGATACAAGGGCCACATAACTATATTAATACTTTAATGAACTAGACAAAGATTTTAAAATAACTGTCTTTTATATGCTCAAAGAGCTAAAAGAACTAAAGGAAATTAGGACAATGACATATGATCAAAATGAGAGTATAAACAAAGAAATAGAAATTATAAAAATAAACCTAACAAAATTCTGGACTGAAAAATACAATAACTGAAATTTTACTAAAGGGATTCAACAGGAAACTCTAATAAGCGGAAGAAAAATATCAGTAAACTCTAAAAAGCAAAAAAAAAGTGAAGGAAAATGAACAGAGTCTAAGATACTTGTGGGACATAAACAAGCAGACCAATATAAACATTATAGGAGTGCCAGAAGGAAAAGAAAGGAGCAGGGAGAATATTTGAGGAAATAGTGACTGAAAACTCATCAAACTTGATGAAATGAATGGATGAATCCAAGAAGCTTAACAAACTTTGAATGTGATTTGCCCAAAGAAACTCACACCAAGACACATTACCAATATAATCAAACTGTTGAAAGGTTTTTTAAAAAACAAAGGAAAAGTAACGCATCACATGCAAGAGATCTAGAGACTATCAATAGATTTCTCAGTAGAAACTTTGCAGGACAGAAATCAATGGGGTTATATATTTTAAATCATGACATTTAAAAACTGTCAACCAAGAATTCTATACCTGGCAAAACTGTTCTTCAAAAAATGAGGGAGAAAGTAAGATATTTCCAGATAAAAGAGTTCATTGCCACTGTATCTGTTCTACAAGAAATTCTAAAGGGAGTCCTTCAAGTTGAAATATAAGGACACAAGAGAGTAACTTGAATCATATGAAAATATAAGGTTCTTTATAAAGGTAAACAAATGGACAAGTATTAAAAAACAGTATTGAAATTTTGATTTATAACAAATTTTAATAAATGTTTAAAAACTGAAATCATACAAAGTATTTTTTCTAATCACAATAGAATGAAACTAGAAATCAACAGAAGGAAAATTAGAAAATTCATAAATATGTGGAAATTAACACAATCTCAAACAGCCAATAAGTCAAAAAAATCACCAGGGAGATTAGGAAATATTGAGACAAAAAACTGTAACATCACATGAAATCATGAAGCAGACACCTACACTGTACATTATTCAAATTCCTGACCTATAGAGGCACCAAACATAGTAGTAGTTATTTGGGTAGTTTATTATGCAGCAATGGATAACTAGAGCACATCCCTTCATGGATCATTGTGCAATTCTAGCAGAAGTTCAAGGTGAATTGTTCACAGATCAAATTATACAGCTAGTCTAAGTTCATATGTTGAATGGGGAGTATATTTCCTAGTGAAGTTTTCACAAAGACTGTTGAGACATCTCAACTTTCTGAATATAAATCCAGGAGCAGTTGAATGTAGTCTCTTCATAAGTTGTTGTAAGCAACTTATGTCAGTGCTTGTGGGAAGTGAGGCTATTAAAGGCTGCCCTCTCAATGCCCTTTTCTTTCCTTTTTTCCTTCCATCTTACTCCTTTCACTGAGTGCCCATGATGTACAGCACATTATTTTAGGTTCTGGAGTGTGAAAGATGTATATGTTAACCGTGTCATTTATTGTCTGTATGCTAATGCTTTGCCACGTCAGGTCTCATTGACTCTGGAGGGACTGCCCCTCCCAAGGTTAGCCAGTTCCTACAGATAGTAAACAACTCACCTGCTGGTATACTTTTCACACAAATCCACACCCCAAACTCTGGGGCCACCATCAATCTGCCCCATTCATGAAGGCCTGGTATCTGACAATGAGGGATACCTTTAAGCCCCAGTGTCCACCCAAATTATTCAAATTTAGTTGCTCTAAAACCTGCCTTTATTCCTTGCTGTTCCTTCCCGAAAAAGCCACAGAAGGCTCTTGCCCATGGTTTCCCCCTCACAATGCTTCACCATGTGGTCCTCAAAGCATGATATGCCCCTCTTAGGAACTGTGAATAACTAGCTCTCAGGGGCAGTCTTCTGATACATTGGCCTTACTATACCTCAAAATTTCTATTAATATATTTTAAAACAGAATGATACTCAGTTCTTGCCCTAAGGAAACTTACAATTTAGTGGGTGGGAGTCCTAAAATAGTAGGACTGGTAGCATTCTGTATCGTGATCTGAGCACACTTCTGCAGGTGTGTTCACATTATGAAATCTCAGTCAGTACTCACCATGTCTGTTTCTCTGTACTTCAATGAAAAATAATTTAAATAATCATGGTAGTTTGAAATCCATCTATTAAAGCAACCTCATACACTGAACAAATAAGTATCCTCCGCTTCTCACAGCAGAACCATTGGCTGATGATCTCCATGAGATCTCCATCAGTGCGGCTTCATAATGTCAGCCATTAGCCTGACACTACTTACCCAGAAATCAGACGTCTCTGGGTAGTCTGAGAAAAGATTTATTTATTTTTCATTTTGTAATATTGATAAGCATTTGCTAATCAGTTTCCCTTCTTCCTCTTAGGTGTTTGGTAAGAAGAGGCAATAGATTAACCAACTGTTAGTTTTTCTTGTAATTTGTTCTTTTTTCTACCTAAATTTAAAAGTTCCGCTTCTGACCAACTAAAGATCATTTCAGTGCTGTAATCCTTGCTCCTTACTGAAGGAAAACTGACCATTGTTCAGAGCGGAGTGGAAGAAAATTCATGTAGAAAAGGTTTGACATGGAATTCTCTCAGCCCTCAGTGCTAGGGAGAAGCACACACAAAGCCCAGAAGGATTATTAGCTGGTCTTGGCGCTGCTGTGAGAATGTACACGCACACCCAACCTTCACCTCCCTGGGTCCACGAAGCTATCCACCCTGTGCACTGGGCCAGGGACTTGCTCAAATGTATACCTGCACTCATGGCCGATCGGACCAGACTCATGTCTCTGCTCTCAGTCTAGCTTCTCCCCAGCATTCATTAGGAGATGTGATTAATCATAGGTGAGCGGGCATGTATAGAGGGGCGATTCTGCAGTAACTAGGACATCGGATCTGGGGGACTCCCAAGAAAATGTGGGTTTCTGTCCCCCAGTGTTTTGGTACCATTGAGGCCCTCTTGCAAAAGTGTTAGGATGTTGTCGGGGCGTCTACACTCCCCACACTCAGGAGCAATGTCATTTGAAAATCCTATCCCTTTCTCCTAGTCCCCACAGAAAAGCTGTTAAACCTAAGGTGCTGTGACTCTCTGTCCAGTTATCCATGTGTCCTGCCTGCTTCCAGTCCATGCGGGTAAGCCTATAGGTACATCGTAAATCCATGCTGTGTGGATGAATTCCCCCCAATTATTCTAAATGTGGGACCTTCATGACTTTCTCCTAAACGTATGAAGAGATTTCTGTGGATTAAAAGAGTGGAACTCTGAACACAGTTTCTTGGAGGAGAGTCAAGGTTTCTGGTTATTGGACCAGCTGTGAGGGGTGGGGGATAGCGTGGAAATTCTGGGTCCAGTTTCTTGGTTCTTCTGCATGCGTCTCAACTATAGCCAACATGATTAGCCCATTTGCTCTTCACATCACCTTACACTTATTTAAGCGCCCTTTGGATGAGGGAAGGTCCAATGGAACCTGGAGAGATGGGACTGGACAAGGCACAAGGGCAGGGGGAGACTCAGCGGCTTGTTAGAAGCCCTGATCTCAGGCCTGGGGCTCTGGTGAGGGTGGGGAGCTGGGAGCTGAGCCCGGGCAGCCCTGGAACCCAGAAGCAAAGGCATGAGGGATAGAGGTTATGTTCATGTCTCTGCGCTGCCACTTGCATGCTGCAGCCTCACCTTCTTCACTGGAAAACAGCTTAACACCAAAACGTGGGCTGCCTACTTTGCAGAGGGCTGTGTAGAGGCTCCCATGAGCCAGAGAATGACCTTTGCAAAGACTGACAAGTTAGTGTGAGCAAAGAAGATGGTGGTGATAATTTTCACCTGCAGCCTGCTGTGAGGGACAAAAACCACCAGCAACACACATACACAAAAGATGAGGGTGACCAGCTGAGTCTCTGCCAGCCCAGAACTTGTTCTGGCCCCATAGCGTTTGCAATAAAATAAGGAAAGCTCCTCAAAGGGAAAGTTTTGGAGGTCTGACTGTCAATTTTATTTAAATTTTCAACCATTCATTATTTTATACCATTTCACAGTTCTTTAAATATACGAGCTGCTTTCACAAATACTGTATCAGTCATCCTATATTACTCCCATTTACAAGTGAAGAAACTGAGGCTGAGATCTGGTAAATGCAACTTGCACCCAGGGTTTCTGACTTCAGGTCCTGTATTCCTGGAAACCAATACTTGGAAAGGAAGGAAGAGCCAAAGAAAGAGGTGGGAGGGATGAGAGAAAAGGGGAAAGGAAGGAGGAAGAGAAAAGAGAGGAAAGAGGGGGATAGGGGGTCGGGGGAGGAGAGAAAAGGGAAAGGAAGGAGGGAAGCTAGAAAGCAAGGAAGAGGGGAAGAAAACCTCATTTAAGAGGAGCAGAGAGTGTATTTTAAGCAATACACACCGGAAGAGTATGGCTCAGTCCGTTGCGCGGGGTGTTCACTGTACCCCTAACCATCACGCGCAGACCCGTCACCCTGAGTGCTCTGCCTTGTCTGCGGGGACCCCCATCCCATCCCGCTGCGGCTCCAGCACCCGGAGGACCCTGCACCATAGTCCTTAAGTCTTTGCCCTTTTTGGTTAGGCTGCCTGCCGGTGCACCGACAGATGAGCCTTTGGAGTCCCAGCGGTTCTCAACCTGTGGGTCCCGACCCCTTTGGCGGTCGAATGACCCTTTCACAGGGGTCGTCTAAGACCATCCTGCATATCATATATTTCCATTATGATTCATAACAGTAGCAACATTACAGTTATGAAGTAGCAACGAAAATAATTTTATGGTTGGGTCACAACATGAGGAACTGTGTTAAAGGGCTAGAAGGTTGGGAACCACTGCTTGGACCAACAACTAAGGGGCCGCCCTCGTCCTGGGCCCAGCGCTGGCCGGAGCCGGTGTCAGGGATGCCTTGGAAAGCGCCAGCCAGAGCTCCGGAGGATTGACAGTCTGACGGTTGCAGTGACCAGAGGCGTCAGAGGCACATTTGACGAATCCTTTAGCGCCGCCCGCACCGGGGCACGCTCGCATAAAGTTGCCCAAGTACATCAACGCGCGGGTGCAAATTAATGCAGAAAAGAAGGAATGGACCGAGTGAAAGAGCTAGGGTCCCGGCACGCAGACAGCTCACACTAGCCAGGACGCACCGGTCCCAGCAGCGGGGCTGCTAACGCCCGGCTCCTGGAAAACCCAGGTTCAAGCGTTTTCTCCGGAGGAAATACAAGAGATTAAGCGATTGGAAACAATAATCACGACACGGATCGTCTCTGCCTCCGGCCCCGCTGTTTTCTCCGTTTTTGCCTTTGGTCTATGGAATCCAACTTGCCTGCTCTGCTCTGCCCGGGGTGTTCGCATCTTCCTAACCTGGTGCCGGGCGCGGCCCCACTGCGTGCGCGTTCTGCTCCAGAGCCGCGCCGCGCCAGGAGGGCGCCAGAGGCTGGCACGGCAGTGGGGATGCCCGCGGCGGCAAGGGGGCGCTGTCCCCCAGGGGCCGCTGACCCTGTGGTGGAGCACTGTCTCCGCCCTGGAGGGCGGTGGGGTTAGAAAAGGTCGGAACCAAATTCTTCCTGGGGTCCTCCGCTGCAGCGCAAGTGCCCCTGACGGATCCCTTTCCAGCCCTCCTCACCCTCCCCATTCCCTAAAGAGCTGCCCTTCCCCGGACGGGCGCGGCCCTCGCTCCCCGCCGTTCCCAGAGCATTCCGGCCTGGGATTTTTCTAAAGGAATTTCTGGCAGAGGGGGTCCAACACGGGAAATGGCCTAGGCCTCCCGGGGTAGGGAAGCCCGCCTGGACCGCAGACACATTCTCTCCGCAAACCTGCCCCACCCCGCCCTGCTTGGTCCCGGCGCCAGCCAGCCCCGCCGCTCCACCTCGGTCGGGTTCCAGGTTGCTCTCTGGCTGCAAAGCACCCACTTTCCAGCTCGCTCTGCGCTGTGCCCGGCGCCCTGGGCTAGTCAGCCGCGACCCAGAAGAGCAGCAGGCGGAGGCCTACGGTACTCCTGGATCCTGGCTGGAAGGGAGAGGAAAACTAGCTTTTTATTTTATTCGGAGAGCCCGTTCTCAGCTGAAAATTATTACGGACTTTAGAGATTAAAATGGGGACTTAGAAACAGAAATTGCATCTCTCCATCCATTTGCCGGTTTTTGGCCGAGGGGCCGGTTCGGGGAGTGCATACCGCGCGCAAGGCGCCTGTGAACTCAGTCCCTGCGCGCTGGAGCATTTCAACCCGGACTTAGGACCCACAGGCTCTACCTCCAGAGTTCTCTTAACATCTGCCAAGTATCGAGTTTGAACTTCACAAATACTATCTCATCGAATCTTCACAACAGCCCTGTGAGATCAGTCTTATCATCGTCCTTCTTTTAGGACTAGAAAGGGGGTTTAGAGAGATACCCGACTTGCCCTTAGTCACGAATTAGGTAACCCAGACCCTGGAGGCAGGCCCGGACTCCAGACCCTCGGTCCTCCCATGACAGTGCTGCCTCCCTTCAGGGTCGCTTCTGCGGAGCACCGCACAGGAGTGGGCACAGCAAATACTTGTGGACAGAATTCCTGGATCTAGTCAAGCCTTGTGATTGCGGTGTTTTATACAGTAGGGTGTGTCTAAGTCGTATTTACTCACTCATTTCTTCATTCACCTACTTGGCGGTGCATGAGCGCCTACTGTGCGCCAGCACTGAAGTGAAGAGCCAGGGGAACAGCCCTACTCACACGGAGCAGGGTGACATGGAGGTGTCACCCAGCGAGCGAAGCGTTGGCCCTATGGGAGGTGGGTGTCACAAGGGGGAACCCCAGAGCTGGTGGGAGGAGAAAAGAGAAGCTATGAGAAGGGAATTCCTTGAGAAAAGAACACCGGAGACTAGAGTGGGGTGGCGAGAGGAGGGTGAGAAGAGAGGAATCCGATGGCGGAGGGAATAAGAACTGAGCGTGCAGCCCCTTCTAGAGCCGGGGCGCCGCGGAGACGTCGAAGCCCCCCCCCCCAACCCCCTGCCACAGCATGGGTACTGCCTGGAGCCCAATGCGGGATCCAACCCCAGTCCCCGCGAGCCTCTGGTGGCACCAAAGCTGTCTGGGGGCCCGGGTCATTGTACAAGACGTGTGTTCTCTGAAGAGCGGCTCCCAGGCTGCTGGGGAGTGATGGTCAGCGCCTCTCGCGCCCGGCGTTCCCAGGGAAACCTGTTGGCCTCTGTTCTCCGCTGCATCCCACGCCCGGGAGGAGTCGGTGGCGCCTGGCCCGTGGAGGCCGCGGTCGGAGGACTGAGTCCGGCTTCTACTCCCGGGCGAGGTGACCGCGGGCGTTGCCCGCCTCCATGCTCTGCGGCACCTGCGCCGGGAGCGGGCGGGACGGGAGCCGCGGGACGGGAGGGGGTGGGGTAAGCGGCGGGGCGCGTGTCCCCGGGAGGGACCGGCAGGCGGAGGGGCGGGCTGGGGGCGGGCGCGGGGAGCGGCCCTCCTTTCCTCTCCGGCTCTTGGCACGTCGGGGCCGGGACTGGGAGGTCGGGGACACAGGGAGGGGGCCGCGCCGAGACGGAGGGAGGGGCCGAGCCGCCTGCAAGAGTCATTGGAGGACGGGACCGCCCGAAGCTGATAAATAAGGGGCCGGGCCGCGGCTGCGGGCCAAGTTGGACGCCCCGACCCGTGCGAGGGCCAGGTCAACGCCGGCCCCGCGAGGCGAAAGAGACGACCCCCGTGCGGCCATGGCCTCGCTTTTGGGAACTTACCCGTGGCCCGAGGGGCTGGAGTGCCCGGCCCTGGAAGCCGAGCTGTCGGATGGGCTGTCGCCGCCGGCCGCCCCCCGCCCGCCGGGGGACAAGGGCTCGGAGAGCCGCATCCGGCGGCCCATGAACGCCTTCATGGTGTGGGCCAAGGACGAGAGGAAACGTCTGGCGGTGCAGAACCCGGACCTCCACAACGCCGAGCTCAGCAAGATGCTGGGTGAGTGAGCGGGCGGGCCGGGGCCGCAGGCAGAGGCGGCCGGGGCGAGCGCGGGGAGGGCGGCCGGACCTGGCGAGGCGGGCGCGGGGCGCGCGGGCGTCGGGGTGCCGCCGAGGCTGGGCGTCTGTGCGGCCGTGGGTGTGAGCGCGGCGCCTGGGATCCGGAGCAGGGGCGCCTGGTCAAGGCCCAAAGCAGAACAGCTTAGCCCTGGGGTGGCCCGGGAGGACGGGAGCGGGACTGGGGGCCCGGGGTCCGGGCGGGGCGGGGCTGTGTCCCTGTCCAGTTCGCCGCGCTGCGGAGACCCGCACGCGCGGGGCGGCCGGGATGGACGGAAACTCTGCCATGGGTGGGAACCGGCCTTTGCTAGGGATGCGAGTGGGACATCTCTCCCTGAACTTTATCACTGGCACCATCAAAGAGAGAGGCGGTCACTATTAGTAACGAATATTCGTGAAGAGAGACCTTGCGGAACGCTTTCCTGCCTTAACTTTAACGTTGAAGCCTCCGCGAAACGCCTATGCAAATAGACACCATGGGAGACTCCGTGTCTCGGTCGCAGCGGTTTAGTTCATTTGATCCGGATGCTCAGGGCGCCAGTGACGGTCTGTGTGTCCCGCCGCCGGGCCTGGTCGCTTCCTCCGGATTGGGATGGACGCTGTGCAGTCCCAGCAGGGGCGGTGGGACCGGGGACAGGGATGAGCCCAGAGAGAGGATGTTGGGGCAGGTCAGAAAACCAGAGTTCCTGTCAGGCTTTCTAGTCTCTCCCCTGTCTGGAGCTGAGCAATTTTCAGCTCCGCCCTTCTCCTAAACTCTCAGCCCCTTCGCTGTGGTTTTCATCCATTGGAACTGGTGGGAACCTCTTCGGAAGCTCTTGGTGAGTGGAGCAGACCCCAGACCCTGTGAGCAGGGACAGTGTGTGGTTGTGGGAGCCTGGCCCTGCTCTCCCAGCCGCACCAGAACCAAAGAAGCCAGTTTCCTTTTTCTTTTGGAGTTTTGGGCTTCTTCCGGGTTGGAACCATAGACTGAGGACTGACACCCACTTTTCTGCTGGTTAAAGCCACAGCCCTCTCCCCCGCCCCCCAGAGAAGGTCCCTGGGGCAATCTAGATGCTCTTTCAAATCGGCTGATAGAGTTGTGGCTACAAAGAGCCTTCTACCGCCCAGCCTCCTGGTTAGCTTGCCCAGGACTCCTTAGGGAGCCATGTCTTAGTGAGCCTCTTCTCCTTAAAAAAGGTTTAAAATTGTATTTTACACGGTTGGCATGAATACAAATGTATTAATATACACAACAAAACATTTTCTTCACGTTGAAAGTTCATATTGTCCCGCAGATTGCTAAAGAAATAAAAACACTTGTTTTTTTTTTCGTATGTAGGCCTCTGAAGAGATTTTTGGTAAGCCCTATACGCTGTTCCTAGATGCTCTTGTGACAGGGATAGAGCGCGGTTTCTGTTGCAGACCCAGGGCCAGAGATAGGAGAAGAACCTGGTTTGGGGAGCCTTATAGGATTGAGGCTGCCTGCTCCCGGGAAAGGGCCAGCAAAGGGACTTGGGGACAAACGCCTCCCGCCTCCCATAAGCTGATCCCTGCTCTCTACTCGCACTTAGGCTGTCAGAGGTTACAGTCCATTTTGCAGGAAAGACACAGATTCCTTCCCACTTAACCACACAGCCCATGGCACAGGGTGAGGGAAACCAGCCTGGTGCTGCTTTCTCAAATACGGTCTTTCTAATCTATCCATGGCATGATCGATTTTCACCCCCCACCTCTGGGATCGCGCCCAGCCCTTTCCGTTCTGACCTAGGAAAGGAAGGGACTGGATGTGAGAGTCCCAGCTTCCCCCCCCCCCCCCACAAGCTTTCTAATCTGTAACATAAAAAACTTCACCAGGAACACTAGTATTTTGAGTATATTGTGAATGAGGACATACATAAAGGCAGCTGCACATTTAATGACATTTACAATTACCTATATTTTATTAATACTGCAACATGCCGGTGCACTTAGAAACTAGAGTCACATTTTATATACTCAGTCCACAGACAGGGAGAGAGGTGGGGAGTGGGGAGGGGGGAGGAGAGAGGGAGAGAGCGAGGGAGAGTCAGTCAGAGAGAGTCTTTTGCAACAACTTTGTGGCCTCAGCCCCGTGCTGGGAACTGCAGACCAGCTCCTTACTCAGTGATAGTCAGAACAGTTATAGACATTCATCCCAGTGGCAGAACACCTTTAACAATCCTCCCCTGCTCACCCCCTTTGAGGGCCTGGTGTGCAGAGCCAGCCAACATGGGTGCAGGTACCGGCAGATGGAGGGTGGCCATACACACAGTTCTACTCCTCCCTGTACAGAGGGCTCCAGTGGGAGATGTGCCCCCTTCCTTCCAGGGCTTAGCAGGGCTTATCCTCCAGGCTAGTGAAGGAAACTTCAGCTCACATCAGAGTCGGGGGGGGGGGGGGGACTTGTCAATGCTGTGGAGCCTCAGTTCACCTAGGAAGTGGCAGCCTCGGGGTCCAGCAGTGACCTTCAGAAAACCTGCAGCTGGAGGGATGTGCCATGCGCTTAGAAAGACTGAATAAAGCCTTTTACGAAACAACACACAAGTGAGGGAGGATGAATAGGAAGCACAAGCGAAACCAGCATTTTAGTCCCAGTGGGGCCCACCTTTGCGTTGCTTTTAAAAGAGAGAGTTTTGCGTTGGGTAGTATCACAATATGATTTCTAGTGAGCAAAAGAGACCCGGGGAAGGTTGCTTCTGTATGGAGAGTCAGTGGCTGTGAAGGTGCCACCTGCCAGGGTCAAGGGAGGAGGTGGCACTTGTGTGTGTGTGTGTGTGTGTGTGTATACACACGTGTGTCTGCATGCATATGTGCATGTTGCGGGCAGATGCTAGCATTCTGGCCACGGTTGGGTCATCAGACAACAGGGTCCTATTTGACCTTCAGCTGTAAGGGATAATCGTGTTACCTTACGTGGATCCTATCGTTTAATTAGATCTGTGAAACTATTAACTCACTGGGAGGCCTGTGAGGTTTATGCCATAAGCAAATATTACACTGGCACTCCCTGAGAAACAGCAATAATCAACGAAGGCAGAGATTCTTCACTGAAATGCACAAATAATTGGAACTGGCTCTCCAAGGGTTAAAAGAATACAAGTCAGTGCTGTAGTCCTTATATATTGCTATCCTGTGGCTGACATTGGCCTTTTGCTGTGAGCCCCACATTCTTTCCGTGTCTGTGGATGGTTTTTATATGGGAGCTGATGTGAATGTGTGTGCCCTTGGCATGAAGTGGTGTTGCCCGGCGCAGGCAGGGGAGCTCGGTTTGGCCTCACTGCGTGCGCAGGATCTGGGCTGGGAAGAGGGTGCCTTCGCGCCCTCTGTGGAGAGGGGGGCCCGCAGATGGGATGGGATGGGATGGGGGATGGTGTGTGCCTCGTGCTTGGAGGCAGGAGTCTGAGGCCCGCGGACCTGCCGCCTGAGCAGTGCAGATACTGATGGGAGCCTTTTCTGACTTGCGTGAGCAGGAAAGTCGTGGAAGGCGCTGACCCTGTCGCAGAAGAGGCCGTACGTGGACGAGGCGGAGCGGCTGCGCCTGCAGCACATGCAGGATTACCCCAACTACAAGTACCGGCCGCGCAGGAAGAAGCAGGCCAAGCGCCTCTGCAAGCGCGTGGACCCCGGCTTCCTGCTGAGCAACCTGTCCCGGGACCAGAACGCCCTGCCGGAGAAGCGGGGCGGCGGCCGGGGGGCACTGGGGGACAAGGAGGACCGGGGTGAGTACTCCCCGGGCGCCGCCCTGCCCAGCCTCAGGGGCTGCTACCACGAGGGGCCGGCGGGCGGCGGCGGCGCCCCGGGCGGCACGGACACCTACCCCTACGGGCTGCCCACGCCCCCGGAGATGTCACCCTTGGACGTGCTGGAGCCGGAGCAGACCTTCTTCTCCTCCCCCTGCCAGGAGGAGCATGCGCACTCCCACCGCATCCCGCACCTGCCTCGGCCCCCTTACTCCCCGGAGTACGCCCCGAGCCCTCTGCACTGCCGCCACCCCCTGGGCTCCCTGGCCCTCGGGCAGTCCCCCGGCGTCTCTATGATGTCCACTGTCCCGGGCTGTCCCCCGTCCCCTGCCTATTACTCCCCTGCCACCTACCACTCCCTCCACTCCAACCTGCACGCCCACCTGGGCCAGCTCTCCCCGCCTCCCGAGCACCCAGGCTTTGACGCGCTGGACCAGCTGAGCCAGGTGGAACTCCTGGGGGACATGGATCGGAATGAGTTTGACCAGTATTTGAACACTCCTGGCCACCCAGACTCTGCTGCAGGGGCCGTGGCCCTCAGTGGGCACACTCCCAGCTCTCAGATGACACCCACGGGCCCCACAGAGACCAGCCTCATCTCGGTGCTGGCTGATGCCACGGCCACATACTACAACAGCTACAGTGTCTCATAGAGACGGAGGCCCGCCCAGCCCTGCCTCCGCGCCTGGGCACTGAGCATACGGACCTGAGACCAGCACATCTGCACCGAGGGACCCTCAGCGAACCGGCTCTGCAGATCTGAGTACCGTCTCCATCCCCTTCCTCCCCGGCCCCAATCCCTTCAGCCTGCATTTTGAGTATATTCCTTCAAATGAGTTGCCATTGGCTACACCTGAGAACAAGGCCAGGGAGCTTTTGAAAGACACTGGTTCCAGGTAGAATTTTCCAGGACCTTTCCTCCCGGTTCCCATCTCAGAAATAACTGTGTGGAAAGCCCAGCAGCATTCCCACCAGGGAGCCCTGAGACTCCGGATCCAGAGACTCAGGATCCTCAGAGGTTCTGGTGACACCCTGACTGGCCTCTCCTTCCCTTCCAGCCTGTCCCCCACCCCCATCTGCAAAGTGAGGGTCAAATTTAACATCCAAAGTCCCTTCTGCTCCAGGGCTTTCTGATTTAGGATTCTCTCATGGCTGAAAGGAAAATAAAGTTTGAGCCCAGGAAGCTCATTGAGATGTAATCTGGGATAATTTCGTGTGCACAGCTCAAGGACACGGGGCTTACTGCACTTGCACTGCCTTCCAAAATGATCCTACTTGTCAATTTTCCTTCCAATTTGAGAAAAAAACCACACATACTCATCTGATTTGGGGAATTAACCACTATAGTATAGACTGAATCACTGAAAATGAGATTGTATTCAAGCTGCATTTTTAAAAATATTTTTTAGACAAGTTTTTTTCTTGTGTTACACATTTCAAGAGAATATACACAACCTGAATATATAGAGTAAGAGATACACGACATACACACACCTCATGCACACCCTCACACGCATGCCAGTGTGGCCTAAATCAGATACTTTTGTTGACATTGGCAACTGTTTGGCAACTCCCTCTTCCTATTGACCCAAAGAGTAAGGAACCTAAAAAGAATTTCCTTGGATCTGAATGTGAGCAAAATTCAAGATCTGAATCTTGAGCAAAATTCCAGCACACCCTCCCCTCTGCAAATGCAAAGGGATCTTTCTTCCGGCTGTCTCCATCTCCCTCTTGCCCTTGCCTGGGATTTCTTTTTCCCTTTGCTCTTCCTCCACCCTGAATTGGCCACTAATTCAAAGGTCCCCTGGCTTGAAAATTCCAAGCTTGATTCCCATGGCTGGGATGGGAATCCCTCCTCCTCACCAACCCTGCTGGTCCTTTAGGTCACATGCTCAGACAGTACTTCACAACAGCTTCTCCTGTTGCCTTCAGGGTGCTTACTTCCCAAAGAACAGAAGCCCACTGTGATTCGGAAGGTGTTTCTGAGCCCTGACCCCGCCCCCAGAACATTTCTATCCTCTCAGACCTCCTTTGAAGGAACACACCTCACAGGGAGCAAAAAGGCCACTGTTGGTCTTTTGATGTCTGCATATTATTGCCTGTATGAAATATGTAAGTGTTTTATATATTCTCTTATTTTCACCTTATATTTTGTATTGTTGAAAGTTCCTTTTTTTTTTCCTTCCAAGGAGTCCGATTGTAAAATCACTTATAAGATATGATTAATCTTTATGCTATTGCTGTATATAATGTTTGGTAATAAACAGTAAACCATTGACAATACGATTGACTGGTGCAGTCCAGAACGTGTATCAATAATCTTGTAAAACATGATCGCAGACGTTAAGCTAAACTGTCCCTTTTTCTTTTCTTTTTTCTAAAAACGACACATGCTTTGGAACAGTTGTAGATATTGATTTGTCTAAGATATTTAATTTAAATAAACCTTTTTGTACCATGACCATTCTATCATTTGAAATCAAGTTGTGCCAAAAAAGAAATGTTTTTGAGTGAGGCAGAGATAGCATGCCCAGCGCTACTGATAGTATTGGTCCAAATGTTTTCCATGTCAACTTTTTTTTTTTTTTAATTTAAAGAAGTTTTTATTTGTAGGGGTGGCTTACTTTATCTTTGAGTTATGGTGGAGAGATAAAGGCTGGTATTACACATTGAAAACAGCGTTGTTATTAATAATAATGAAAGAAAAGAACAATTTATAGGTGCTGGCAGGACAGTTTTCTCCTTAGGATGTCTTCACACTTGTAAAATAGAACCATGTGTTATCTCAAGATAGGAAGTTCAGGCCAGGTCCTTGCTTACTTAAGGCTACCACAGTTTACTTACTTGTTTATTTTGAAGTAGTCTTGAAAAACACCTGGGTTGCCCTCTCCACTATGTATATATGGATGTGGCAATAACAAAACATGTGGGTTCTCGAAACTGGATGGAATGCGGTGGAAGGCAGGGGAGCACACGGATCAGCAATTAAAGGATGTAACAACTTGTGAGGTTTGGGATTCAAATGCCAGCCAAAAAGTGCCTGGAAAAACGGAGGATTACTCAGTCAGTGCAGGTCACCCATGTCTGGCTTCTCTCCGTGGTGAAGCGGTTGTAACTTGTTTGAGTCATGGGGAGTCTTGCGTTCCCCTGGGGCCCTCTGGGCCAAGGAGTGGGTCTTGGGAGAGCCCAATATGTTCTTCCTTCAATTTTGATCATAATCTATAGTCATTATGTTCATAGCACTTTATAGGTGTAGAGAGTTTTACAGCAAGTTTTATGGGCTATTTCACATCTGCAGCCCCAGGTGGGGCCTTGTCATCCATCTGCTCCATTGCATAGCCAGGGACACAGGTCCAGGGCGGGAGGTGGTGCTGTGCAGCTCCCCACCCCCTACTCGGCCAATGGTGGCTGGGGTTTCCCCCCTTGTTTTCACATACATTTGTTGGTGGCATCAGCCTAACAGTCTCACCGCGAAGGGCTTTGTACTCCACCATAGCATGGAATTACTGTACATGCAGTCCAATGTGTACCTATCACAGCCCAGGAAAGAATGAACAAAGAGGAAATTACAGGGCTAGAAATAGACCTTATTTGAACTCACAGCCGCCCAGGCCCACCACGGCTGACAGTGGCGGTTGCAGGGTCACAGCTGGCTGGAGCACTCACCCAGCAGCATCTGCCTAAGACATCGGTCCTCAACGGTGCCAAAGGGGCATATTTCATCCCAGGACACACGGTGGGAGAGGGGGCGTTGTCCCTGCCCCTGGGAACGCAGGAAATGAGCAGGCGACAGGGCTGCTCTTTCACTTTTGACTCAGCTCTGAGTGCAACGGTGGTGCCCCCGTGACGAGAGCACTTCTTGCTTTGCCTGATAAGAATTGATGGGTATAAAGAGTTATAAGTTATTTTTCTAAAATGTAGATGTTATCATTTCACCTTTTTCCTTAAGATCCTTCAGCGCCTGCTGGCCTCTGCAGCACACACAGGATGAGCGCGTTGGCGGCAGCAGGCTCATGGGAAGCCAACTAGGGTCAAGCTGCCCCGTCCCCTCAGGTCTGCAGGTTCCTGGGAGGCACCTGGTAATGTGGTCACATGGCCATTTGTTTTTATGAACTTTGTGAAAAGTAAGATTTCTTGGTATCCTTTCCTTTCAAAGCTTCCTTCCCCCCACTCCCCCCCACACCCCCGCCCCAATGGTATAAGCTTCAGGACTCCACACCTGGCTTGGTTGCATGTGAGTGCCCCTGTGGCAGAGCCTCTTTTTTCCAGAAGCCTCTCATGGTCCCCATGTACCGACTGCACTGAAAGCCTATTGTTCCCTGGAAATGCTGTCTTTTTCCATACTTTCGTGTTTTCCCTGACCTGGGAGACCTTCTCTTCCATTATCTATCTAATGACATCCTACTCCCTGTCCCAGTCCAGCTCAGATACCTCTGACCCTGCTGGCAGGGGAGGGGGAGGGGGGAGGAGGAGGGGGAGTGGGCAGCTAGGAGGGCTTGAGCAGATCTGGGTTACGCCACTTATCGCCCGGGGTCAGAATCATTTACCCATCACACAGTAGCTGCTCGACAAATGAACAAATGAATGAAGTAGTCATTTGCGATGGCCTGTAGGTATTCTGCCTGGTGGGACAAACCTGAAACCTTTGGGTTCCTAATTTTCTGGCTCATCTCTCCAGAAATCAAGACTCTAGAACCTTTGTGTGTGTGGTTCCCAGGCTCTGAGGCTGGATGTGATGCAGCCACAGCTGTCACCCTCACCTGCTAGAGGGTAGCCCAGGGCAGAGAGGCCAGGAGGTGGGCACGTGGGCACCAGCGGGGAATCTTCTCTTCCACCTTTACAGCAGCAGCAGAATAGAGCTGAGGACAGATGATCTGTAACATTTGTAATTGTCGACTTTTTCTTTTTGAGACGGTTGTGTTCTTGATTTCATCCCAGTGAAAGGGGTTTAGATGGAAGGAAGGAAGGAAAAGGAGCTGTATGTATGTATGTATGTATGTACTAGTATGTATGTATGTATCTATCTATCTATTATGCATCTTTCTACTCATCCACCCATCTCACCCAACAATCTATCTTTCAGCTACCCCATCCATCCATCCTACCTATCGATCTACCCATCATTTTTTTATATTTCAAGTCTCAAAAGAGACAGTCTTCGTAGAAAGTTAAAAAACTAACGTCATAGATTAAAATAAGCCATCTATTGTCCACATCTTAAAGACGTTACTGGTGATCTTTGTGTGCATCCATCCAGTCTTTTTTTGGTCTAGTTCTACATATAGGTTTGTCTTTTATAACAGACATTTTTTTCATTAATATTAAATAAACATTTTCCTATGTCATTAAACACCATTAAAACACTATTTCTGCAAAAGATGTTTTCTTCCCAGTTGAAAAATCACTATGGAAAAAAAATTTAGAAAAAGATTACCCACTCCATTGATATTCTTAATCTGCTTATTTTTACATATCAGCCTCCTTAGTCTTGCAACGATGTGCTCAGAATTGGACCTGGTGTGCTCATAGTGCAAATCTAGATCCACTGGTATTTGTCTTTATAGCGGTCATTGTGACAATGGCACTATACTTTGGTGCATTAACGTAGCTTCATTTCCTTGACCACCCCCTTGCCATTAGAGAACTGAATTTTCCCATTTTAATTCTTTTCATTTTAAGTAACACTGCAGTGAACATTTACTCGCTTCCATTGTTAGCTGGATTCCCAGCAGGGTACCACTGGGTCTGAGCATATGAACAAGTTTTCAAAGAGTCTCCATTGGTAGTTGAGGCACCAAATGACTTCATTTAATATCCAGAATGAATAAACTCTTTCTTAGCTGGAAGAATTAACGTCCTGAAGACTATTTATAACTGACTTACCTTTGACCAGGTTCAAGTGGCTTTACTCATGGTGGCTTTGTCGTCGCCTTCTTCTTCTTCTTCTTCTTCTTCTTCTTCTTCTTCTTCTTCTTCTTCTTTTTTACTTAAAATATTTCAAAGAGTAGCACATATGTCTCTTTTTTCCCCCTTGACCTTCCCTTGGCCTTCCCTACCCCCCAGTGTCTTGTGTCCATTGATTATGCTTATATGGATGCATGTGACTTTGTCTTCTTGAAGACTCATTACATGCTTGCTGCTGGCTTCCACTGGCAAATTGAGAATGTTCCTTTCCCTAAACACCATGGTGGATGGCACACCATTCCCTCAGCATCAACTTATTAGTGGGGGAAAGGGTTAGTCTATCAGTTAGCAAGGCAAGCCCTTTGGTTCCCTAGCATCCCTGGGCACTCCGTCAGGGCTGCTGGCTGTATTCATGGGGCTTGGAGCTCTAGATGCAGCAGGACAGCATCTGGAAATAGCCCGGACCTGTGGACAGGGTCTGCCCTTCCCCCATCACTGGATTTTGATTGGGACTTGGGCAAATCCCTGGACCTGTTTTCTCACCTAAGGAGGCAGGTAGTGAATTTGTGGGAACTTGAGAAATTGTAGAGCTTTATACGCACGCACAGGATAACTGCTGTCTATTTCTTCAGACAGCTTAGATTTCTTTCAGGCCTGGGGGCTGGTACTCGTTTGAAAAATCTGGAGCCATGTGATTGTCATGCTGGGATTGACTGCCTGGGAGAAACCAGGGAACAGAACCCCACCATGGCTAGAGTGATAACAGAGGAACTCAGCTTTCTTATCTGGGGACTAAACTGGGATGGAAAGAGACCATTTAGTCCATTCTCCCGCTTCTACTGAGGTGCCTCTTAGCCATTCTATTTGATCTGCCAGCCCTCTGAGAAAACGGATTTTTCTCTCTGTAAGCCAGTCTAACAAGTTCCATCATGGAAGGTTCTTTCTTCTGCCTCCCCTGAGTCCCTCCTGCTTTTGTCTACTTCCCTGTTCGTCTGGCCCTTTTCATGTTGAGGCCGGGTAGGGGTTATGGTCCCCTCCAGACCCTCTGTCAGGTCTGCATTCTCCTCAGTCAGAGACTGAATGTTGTATGGAGGTGGGAGGGGTGGGGAAGGAAGGTTGCCTAGCCACACTGTGAGGGAAAGGCAGGCGACTTCACCCAGAGTGGGAGAGCGGACTCCTCGGGCACTTTTGGAATGTTCTGCGCGTAGGTGTAGGGTGTGGTCACTTCATATCACTGGGTCAAATAGTCACTCATCTTCCATCCATCCGAAGGGCGGTGGAGTGGCACTGGTCTGGGCCAAGGGAGAGGAGACCCTAACACAAGAAAAAGATTTCACTGCATTCTGGAGAAAGCATGAGGTTATGATGGATGGAATGGCTCTGCAGCCTCCAGGGGCATCAGGGAGCTGGCTCTCCTGTTTGATGCTGAAACCCAAGAGGTGAGGCTGCTGCGACTTCCAGGGGTGAGAGGTCCTGTGAAGAGGGCAGGTGGCCGAAGGTACCCCGTTGCTCCCCCTGTGTCTCTTCATGCTGGTTATTTCTTACTGAGTCAGAGAATCCAGGAAAACATCCACATTTCAGATGCTGCACTGGTCAGGGAAGCGGGCAACCTTAAACTCTGCGGAGCCAGGGTAACAGGAGAAAGTGATTTGCTCTGATGAGGACCACCAGCTGCCAGAGGGGCGTCCTCATGCCAGGACAGGGGTTCCAGTTGTCCTGGAAAGAACACGGGCCTTGGAATGAGAAGATTCTCATCCCAGCTCTGTGACCTTGAAAAAAAATATCACTGGCGGTCAGAGCTGGAAAAACTTATTGTTATCACGCTGTCACCCCCCAGATTTGATGAAAGAGGAAATGAAGGCCCAGAGAGGTCAGGGGATTCGCCTGAGAGCCAGCAGCTGAGAGCAGAAGCCAGTGGAGAAATGGGGATGGGGGGGGGAAATAGACTATGGGGGGAGCAAGTAGTAGGGGCCAACTACTTGACCCCCCTCAGGGACAGGGGATCAGTAGTCACAGGTTGGGGCAGGCTGTGGTGGCCAGGGGGACAGCCAGGGCAGGGCTGTGGGAGAGGGGCCCCACTGCTCTCTGCTGGGCCACAGGTCTTAGCAGTGGACAGGAGCTAGGGGCACAAGTACAGGGAGGTCAGGTGATGGGGAGGAGGGGCTGCGGGAATGCAGATGCAGGGGAGGCAGGAGCCCTGTGCATTGGTGCACCTTCAGGAGACCTCCCACGAGGTTCCTTTTTGTGCTTCCTGCAGTCCTGATGGTCTCGGTAGGTGCTGGCCCAGGAGGGTGAGGCTGGGAATGGGCGGCACAGAGGATGGAGAGGCACTGCACTCCCTAGCGCCTGCTCTAGGTTTCCCAGACAGCCCAGGGACCAAGTGGTGGCTTCTGAGGGCCAGAGGCTGGCACAGAGAGGCCCGAGGAGCCCACCTGGACATTTCTGGGAGCCAGTGGCCCTCTGTCCTGTATCTGCCACCTCTGCCTGCTCCACCCTGTGTCCAGGCTGCAAAGAAAGGCAGCAGGCAGTCCAGGGGCATCAGAGGGGCTGAGAAGCCGGCACTGGGCAGGGATCCCAGGGCAGTAGACCACACACTGGACACTCTGCCTCCCCAGTCGCTGGAGGACGAGGAGGAGGAGGAGGGCGAAGGCACGCAGGAGGGGCTGCGAGGGCGGAGGAGCAGCGGCTGCTGAGTGTTTTCCTGCCCCTGGGAGCTGCTGTGACCAGGAGGAGGAGGATGTGGCTGGAGCCCAGTGTTTCCTGCCTGATAAGCCGGCCCCTCCCTGGGAGCCCTGGCCGGCCTACCTTCCAGCGCACAGCCCTGCCCAGGGAGGGGCTGGCTGAGGAGGAAAATCACTTCTCCAGATTAGCTCGCCCAGGCCCAGCCTTCCTCCCCCACCCCTGTCCCCGCAGCGGCCACAGGAAACGGGCTGGGGCCAGCCACCCTGAGGTCCCCACCTTCAGGGCACTCAGGCTCCAGGCCCAGGGATCGGGCCTGTCTGGGAGCCGCACCATCCAAGCTCCCTGAGTGCGGAAGCCCTCTGGCTCCAAAGCCAACCATTTCCAAGTAGTGCAGCGCCTGCGAGCCTTTTATGTGTTTGTCAGACCTCATGCCTGCAGTTTGGGCCTAGAACACTGGCCGCTTAATTGCTTTATTCATGGTGAGTTTAAGTACCAGCTCCTGCCCACCTGGCCACTTCTCCCAGGGCACGAAGTACAGAGGGTGCTGGGCTTGGAAGGTAAGATGCCAGGCTGTCATGGAGGGAAGGGAAGGGAATTCCCTCCCCAAAACCCAACTCCTGCTCTGCTTTGCCCAGATGGGCTGTGTGTCATGGGTGAGACCCCCACCCTCTCTGAGCTTCACTTCTCATCTGTAACTGGAAGCGGTGACCTTGTGAGAGCGAGGGCTTCCCTCTCTCCCAGTATTCAGGATCAAGGGCGAGCGAGGGTGCGAAGACTTGAATGCTTGTAGGAGCGCCAGCGAGAGTGACACCCCTGTGGGCCCCTGACACCCAGGTGAGCCCCTTCCCCAACAGAGTGGCTCTCCCCCAGGCTTACCGCCCCGGGGGTTCCACCCCGAGCTGTGGGTGCCTCCTTCCCCACAGCCTAGACCTACTTCCTGAGCTGCTGGTAAAGGGTCCCCCTCCACCCTCATCGGGGAGCCAGCTCTTGGTAATAAAAGTGCACAAAGGCAGGACTCAGCGCCCGGCACAGAGGAACACGTGCTTGCCTTGGGGAAACATTGCACAGGTGTCGACAGACACTGAGTTGCACGCTCACGTACATGAGCAGGCAGCACCTCTGCCCTTCCAGCGTGGGGTTGACCGCCTTTTACAAGGCGCGTTCCAGCTGGTGCTTTATGTGATCCTCACAGCAATCCTGAGGTAGGCAGCTGGTAGGCACAATTTCTCTGCTTTTTCCGTAGGATTATGTCCTTTCACAGGTAGGGAAGCTGATGCTCGGGTGAGGCAAAGAGGCCCAGTAAGGTCACCTGGCTGGTAAGCAGGGACAGGGATTGGGAGACACACCTGCCCCTCCCTTGGTCCTGCCCAGAGGAGGGGCTGGCTGTCGTCAGCCTGCTCTTGGGGGAGCATCCACACAACCACAGTGGCTCCTGAGCAGCTGGTGGGAGGCTGAGAGGAAGATGGGGAATTCCCTGGGCCACAAACTGCCTGCAGCCCTGCGGATGGCACAGGGCCATGCCAGCCACCTCTGCTCACTGGGGTCTCCTGATGGCGGGAGACCTGGACTTAGGAGAGGCGGGAAAGGAAGGAAGTGCAGGGTCTAGGCCTTTTTATCGTACACTCTGCAGGGCTGGTCCAGCCACCTGCCACCGTGGGACCTTGGGCAGGTCACTTTCCTCCTCTGAGCCTCTCTAAGCAGGAGGCCAGACTCCATAGACTTCAGGGGCTAGACCCTGGTTCCCTGAGACTGTGAAAAGGAAGCAAGGGAAAGAGGAGTCCCCTCCTCTCTGCTTCTGGCCTCAATGAGGAGTGGTCTCTAGGGAGGTGGTGGGGTGTCGCTGGGCAGTGGTGGGGTGTCCCCCTGAGCAGAGAGAGAGCTGCACAGGTCCGTGCTGGAGCTGCGGCTGCCGAATGCAGGTCCTGAACACCTCCCACCGCATCCCCCACTCCTGCCTCAGCTGCCCTGGGCTGCCTCCCAGCCTCTGTCACTAGGCCACGACATGAGGTCCCCAGAAACCTGGCCTGGCCCCACTCCTATGCGTCAGCCAGGCCCTGGCCCCACCTCCTTGGAGCTCTGCCCCACCTTACCCACATTACCTAATCTCTCTACCTCTCCATATGGGGTGCTGGCTGGACAGGATGGGGCAAGAGACCTCTGTCATCTGAGCCCAGCCCAGCAGGTCCTCATGTAAACTTGACACCCAAGAGCACCCTCCCTGCCAGGCAAGGAGGTGGTGTGAAGGTTGTAGCTGATCTCCTAGGGGGAGGCTGGGGCCTCCATGGAGACTCTCAGACTTCATTGTCCTCACCCCTGTTCACTCCAGACCCTCAGCACAGCCACTCAGGGGCTAACATCTTGTGCCTCTCTCCCTCCAATCTAGCTAGAGGTTCCATAAGGTCTGAAAATGTCACCCTTTTGCTTAAGCTCTTTTCTACCCAGTATTGGCAACAACGAAAAGCTCAAACTTTTCTAAGGGACATTTAAGTCCCAAATCACCTGGCTGGTCTCTTTTTTCCTTGACTCACTCGCCACCCTATGTTCTGAGCATAGAAAATTTCCAAATAGGAATTGTTTCTTCATACCTCAGTGCCTTTGCATAGGCTGTTCCCTTAGGCTGGAATGCTCTTCCCCACATCTTCACTCTGTGGATTCCTTCTTATGTCTCAGGACCCAGGTCAAATATTTACCCTCTCAGAGAGCCTTTTCCTAACACCCTCCACCCATCCAACCTATCCTCCCCTAGTCCCTGCCTCAAGTGAGTTTGCGGGCCCACTTTCTGAATATTCCCACAACCCCCTCATACAGCACCTATAGGGTGCTGATGCAATCTCTGTTTTTAAGCCTCTATCCTCCCACTAGTCTGGGAATATATTTATCTGGGAAAGCATCTCATTTCTCTTTGATTCCATGGGACCTACTTTGTGCCAGGCACACAGTAGGTATTCATCAATATCTGTTTAATGACGGAACAGCTACTCATCTTGAACATGTACTGGTCCACCCTCTTCTCCGTCTTTAATCTGAAGCCCATCATTTTATTTCTCTATGACTCAGCTTTTCTCTCTGTCGATTGGCACTGGTTTATATCAAGAGCTTTCAGATTATGGGAATAGCTCTGGAGGTGATCAGTGGTGAGGTATAAAGTCCTACTGTCGCCTTTTCATGATCCCTGGAAAAATGTAATTCTCACTGGCAATTCCACCACCTACTAGCCTGTGTCCATACCCCACCCTTGGCCATTGGCCATCAGTTAGGAATGAAGACTATTTGTAATATTGTCCCTAGGAAGAAAATTTGTGCTGCATGTGGAGATTATATATATATATGTACACACACACACACACACACACACACACGTGTGTGTGTATGGAGCCTGATACAAAGGACCTAGAATGCCTTATTTTCTGGCTGCCTCCAGGTACAGGGGCTGACATGAACAGGTAGGCTTAGACTTCAGCACAGTAAGGAGCTAGCTGCTAATTCTAGAGTAATAAAAATGCTAGCTTCCCTGTGAAAATAAGTTTAGCCCTTTGGCAAGTTGCCTTTTCCAGGCCTAATTAATTTTTTAAATTATATCCTTATTGCATGTGTTGTTATATAGGTGCATCCGGTAGACATAGACACAACAAGAGAGGAGGGAGAGAGAGAGAGATTGTCATCTGACCTTGCAAGGTTACCTTCTGTTAACATTTTGGTGTATTCTTTCTAGCTTTTCTTTCTATGCATATGTGTGTGCCCATACAAATATTTTTTAGCTTTAATTTTAGAATATTGGGATGACATTGTTTCATAAACTCTCTTTTTAAAGAAGTGAAATTCAGCCCCGGCCGGTGGTGCTCAGTGGTTGGAGTGTTGACCCTCGCACTGCAGGGTCACTGGTTTGTTTCCTGGTCAAGGGCATGTGCCTGGGTTGCAAGTTCCATCTATGGCCCTGGCCCTAATTGGTCAGGTGCCAGAGGCAACCAATCGATGTGTTTCTCTCACATCAGTGTTTTTCTCTCTCTCTTACTCTCTCTCCCCCTGCCCTCCCTCCCTTCCATTCTCTCTAAAACTCAATGGAAAAAAATATCCTTGGGTGAGGATTAAACAAACAAAGAAAAGAAAAGAAAAAAACAGAGCGTGAAATGCAGCATGCTAAGGCTGTTTAGAAGTCCCATTCTGCTCCCTGTGTTACTGGAGCCCATGGATGCCCTGAGGCTGCCGCAGGAGCCCTGGGTGGCCCTAAATAAGGACCTTCTCTTCTTCTGGAGTTCACCTGCTTGTCACTTCTGACAAGTTAGGTATGCATCCCCCACCTCTCGGGGGTTCTCAGCCTTCAGCTGCCCTCTCTTTCTGGGAGTACAGCCTCTCTCCCCCCAGAGACTCTTTCCCGTGCCTGTTCCCATCGCTCAAGCAGTGTTCAGGGCTTTCTTCAGTGGTGTGTTTTGTAAAAGTAAGTAGGCACTGTTTTCACCTTCTAAATGCAGGTTACATTTTTCCATGAAATATCAGCTTTCAGATGAGGTGTTTCCCACTCTCCAATATCACCTGACCTCCCTCCCCACAAACCAGCAGCGGCAGTGCTGATGGGAAGAGACCCTCTGGCAAGGGTGTGGGTGGCGAAGGACACAGGGATGCCCTCTTTCAATGCCAGGCCGGGTGCCTGGGAGGGAAGTGACTTGTCTGAAGGTTGCTCGGTGAGTCAGCACGTTGGCCCAGCTGCCCTGCGAGTGCTGGGAATGGGCCCCAGATCGAGGGCTGCGGGCCTTGGCCTCTGACGTGCACTGTCTTGCTCAAGGCGGAAACTTCTCTTCCTGGGAAGGAGGGACAAAGGCCCTGGGGTGGCCTTGGGCCTGGCGCTGTCTCCCTCTGCTAGAAACGGCACGGGGGGCTTTTGGGTGGCATTTTCCTGTGTGTGTCTCCTCTGTCCAGCCAGACTGTGACTGTGCAGGACGTGGGCTTCCTGTCGCCTGTGCCCTTCCCAGCTCGCTGCAGGGCAGAGCGTGCGCACAGGGGGCAGAGGCCAGGATCTGTGAGACCAGGGTGAGTCACTTCACTTCCCTGCACCCCAGTTTCTCCAGCGGGAAGGATGGGGATCCTGAGACCCCCTCACAGGGTGGGTAGAAATCCCACATCATCCTTAGATGACTCAAAGCTGGCCCTCCTTACTGAACATTTTTCCTTTTGCTTCATCCCCTCGCTGCCCAGCTGGGAATCGCCGTGGCTCCTTCCCTGAGAACACTGCTCAGAAGCCTCCACCTCACCTGTAGGCCCTTTTCCGGGTTCTTCTCCAGCCTTTGTCTGCAGTGAGGCAGGGTTTGTGGAGGGGGCACGACGCCTCCATGAACACACAATTTAAAAAACAGCAGGGCTCACTGTGCTGAGGCAACCTCAAGACAGGCCTTCCAGTGCTGCTCGATGAACATGGCATTCAGGAGCCCCCACCCTCCTACACAACCCCAGACCTGGGTTCCCCCCAGCCAGCCTTACCTCCACCACTGCCACCAACTCTACCATCCACTCTCCTCAGCAACCAGCCTTTGCTTCAGTGGGCACTGTGCCTGCTCCTGGTGCCCTGCCCTCCCCTCCCTCTCTCCAGTGCCTCCTATCCTTGAGGTCTGGGCCCTTTTGGGGTCTGCGGTCCCTCCTGGGCAGGAGTCTCCCTCTCCTGTGACTGCCCTGTCCCTGTCCAGAGTGCCTATGGGCCTGCCACCCTCGATCACATACCTACAGATGCAAGGGGAGGTTTTTGGCCTCTTGTCTAATGGACCTCCTAGAGGGGTGGGATCACATTCATGTGAAGACCCATCTAGGGATGAGGGTGAACCCAGTTAGGATCAGGTCAGATGGGCTTGGGTTTGAATCCCAGCAGGTTACTTATCAGCTCAGGAACAATATAGGTTAAGTCCCCAACTCCCCACAACCTCAAGTTCCTCATCCATGAAATGAGGATAATGAAATAAAGTGCCCGGTACTTGCTAGGTACAAGTAGGATAAGATGGGACAGTTTTCTGAAGAGGAACCAAGGATAATTGGTAAATTCTGGCTCATATTACTCAAACCTTCCATTTGACTTTGTGCATGCAAGTTCCCAGAGAAGAGGTTCTATCTCCTGGGCTCTGGGTAGTTTTATATCTAAGAGCAGATGCTGTGGCCAAAACAAAAAGGGTGGCTTATGCCCAGGAGCCATTGCCCATGTGGGCAGGGTGGTGGTCGTGGCTACAGGGACCATGCCCTTAGAGGCAGTGGATGAGACAAGAACTCCCCATGAAAAGGTAGAAGTTCTGGTTGCTTCTGTCCTGGCTTCACCCCTATTAGTCAAGTGACCTTGAGCAATCATTTCACCTGCCCGAACCTCAGTTTCTCATCTGTCATGGAGGAAGCATTCCTTGCCCTGCCTGTCTCACTGACCTCAGTCAAATCCTGGGTGTGTGCACACCACTGCCAGGGTGGAGCTGCCTCCAGGGTGATTGGATTACAGAGCAATCTCTCAGTCAATCTCGCCTTTTTCTCTCCTGCTTCCCATTGCATGTTGTTTTTCTTCTCTCAGGCTGGAAACAGCTACTGGCTGCTCTGACCTACTAGAATCCTTACAGCCTCAAAACCAAAATTGAAAGAATCCTGTCAACAGTAGGTAGAAAAACTCCTGAATCAATCAGCATGACTTGCTGATGGTGGTAGGTGGGGTGAGGATAGAGTGTTTTGATTGGTCTAGCTTGGTTCATGTGCCCATGCCTGCCTGGCCCAATCACTGTGGCCAAGGACAACGGAGTACTATGATTGGTCCACTGGGGGAATGTGCTCAGCCTTTGGCCAGGGAGGGAGGCAGGTAGCTGGGAAGCCCCGTCAGAACCAGCTGATTGTGGCAGGGAGTAGAGAACAGTTCTTCAAAGAAGGAGCTGTTGATCTGGGAAGTCAAAACTAAATACCTACTGAGGTACAGGACTCCTCTCTAAGCCTGCTGGTGCCATATTTCTGTTGTTAGTCCTGTACCTGAGTTCTGTGAGGAGTGCCAGGGACCGGTACCCTGCTCCACTCTGAGTACCCTGGCCAAAATAAGGGGAATTTGAGTTCTTGCCCATCATTGAGAATCCAGTGTCTAATAGATAAAACAGGTCTTTTTTTCAAAGCAAAGAACACAGGATGAGTGCCCTTAAAAATGGTTCTTCTTTTTTACTCTATCAACACAACCACTCTTGGCTGAACAGGCAACCTTTGGCAATGTTGTCGAGTCTATGTGGATGCAATGTGCCTGGTACGGTGTGCCTCTGAGCAGACACAATACAGGTGCAATGGCTCCTGGCTTGCAAGGAGTTGCAGGCTAGCAGGCAAGGCAGCTGGCAAACCAGTGCTCAGGAGCTGCTGGGGGAGGGGAGAGAGTGGGGAGGCAGGGGCTACAGATGCCTAGTCTGGCTAGAGGAAGGCCCCTGTATTGCCAGGCCACCAGCCCATGAAAAACAGTAAAATGTGGAAGTGGAGTATGTGCTCTGTCCCAGCCTTCTGGTGTTATTTAAGCCCTGCCCATCAGTTTTCTCATCTATAAAATGGGAATGATAATAACAGTATCTACTTCATGGGACTGTCACAGAAATAAAGATAAGTTAGTAGAAATCAAGTGCTTAGAAGAGTGCCTGGCACATAGAATGTGTTTAACTCATATAACTCACATGTGTTGCATCAACTCTTTGCATGTTTATTCATTTACTCTCCTCCCACTAGATTATGAGCAGGGCCTTTTTTTTACTCTTTGGTATAGTATTCTCAGGGTCCAGAATAGTCACTAGCACACAGTAGGCACTTACTAAATATGTGTGTATTGCTTACTGACTGCTAATATTACACTTGTCCTGAATTTATTTTAATAGTTTCCTTCCTGGTTTCCTTTCTTCCAGGCTATATATCCCTCTGAGCACTTTGCTCCCTGTCTAAAACCTTATAATGGCTCCCTTTTCCCGAAGTGAAGAATCCACACTCCCTGCCCTGGTTTTTATAATTGCCCCCACCCTGAGTAGACAGTTTTGACACCTGCTCTTGCTCCAATCCCTGCAGCCACCTGCCATAGCCTGCTTCCTACCCTGACTCCAGATTTCTCTTCTCCCACCGGGACCAATGTTTTTATTGATTTTAGAAAGAGAGGAAGGGACCGAAATAGAGAGATAGAAACATCAATGAAAGAGAAACATTGATTGGCTGCCTCCTGCATGCCCCGCACTGAGGATCAAACCTGCAACCTAGGCATGTACCCTGACTGGGGATTGAACCGTGACCTCTTGGTTTCTGGGTCCACACTTAATCACTGAGCCACACCAGCCAGGCCCTAAGTATTTTTCAATATCCATTTCACGCCTTCATTTGAGAATCTCTTCTGTCTTTTCCATATCTTTATATACTCACTCTATCCCAGTGTCTATCACTTACTAAGGCCCTGTTGAATAGCCTCAAAGTTACTTGAGTTGTATACCCTTTCATGGCCTTTGTATCACACATTTTAATCAGGGGATATCTTTTTAAATTGCTTATTTGTGTCCATGTTAGAATGTGAGCTCCTCGGAGAAGGAGGTCTTATTTACTTTGTTTATTTCTGAGGCCTTAGTGCCTAAAAATGTCTGGTACAAACCACTATACATAGTGTTTGTGAGATTAATGAAAGCACAGTGTCTGTGTGGAAGGAGTCTAACTCTGTTATTCCAAGTTGCTCATCACTTTCTCCCATCCCTCCTCCATCCTCATTTCTTCTTCCTGTTTCTCTTGGTGCAGGCCTGCCTACAGTGTGTGTCCAACAATGAATTCTGGGTACATTTCTGCTCTATGGTGTGTTTTTTTTTTTTAATTTAGTGAGAACATTGCTTTTACAATAATTTATTTATTTGAGGTGATAATATTATAACCTCAACAACAAACACTGCTGTCTTTTACATTGAACTTATAAACAGTGAGTTTCCAGTAGTGTTCACAATATTGAGAGATGTTTCACCTTGAACAGAATGAATTTCAAACAGCTTTATGTTGATAGACAATGGAAAAAGTGAGCTGCTTTTGGAATTGACTGATTTTTTTCTATTGATGCATCTGATTACACTAATATGAAATTGGCATCATTTAACCCTGTGTGAACTTCTCTTGGGGGTGCTACAGCTATCACTTCACTCTGAACATGTGTACAAGAAATCTTGGATTTGACAAATGGGTTGGATAGAGTTCGCCAGAAAAACACAACCAATAGGATATAAGATAAATATAATTATATGATCATATATAAAGAGATTATATGATTATATATAGAAATTATGTGATACACACACACATATAATTCCCCCCCTCCCCTCAGAAAGACTGGCAGTTCCAAAATGTTAGAACTGATGTTTCAGTTTAAGTCTAAAGGCTGAGTCTGCTATAGAAACAAAAAGAGCTGATGTCCCATTTCAAAGGCTGTCAGGAAGGAGGAATTTTTCTTACTCAACAGAGGTCAGTGTTTTGTTTTATTCAGGCTTTCAATGGATTGGATGAGGCCCACCATGTTAGAGAGAGCAATCTGTTTTATTTAGTCTACTGATTCAAATATTAATCTCATCCAAGACACCCTCACAAAAACACCCAGGATAATGTTTGGCTAGGATTTTAACAGTCTTCTTAGAGTTACTGATGACCTTTGAGTTAGATGCTGGTGCTTCTTGAGCAGATTTTGTCTTGCTTTTTATATAATAACTAGGGGCCCAGTGCACAAAAATTTGTGCACTCGGGGTGGAGGGAGTCCCTCAGCCCGGCCTGTGCCCTCTGACAGTCTGGGACCCCTCAGTGGATGTCCTATGATGGCCCCAGTCTGCCAGGCGCCTTTTGTGTGTGTGTGTGTGTGTGTGTGTGTGTGTGTATCACCACTGGGGACCTGCCCCCAGCCGCATCTGAGGCTCAGAGCAGTCCTCCTGTGTGTGTCTACCTGCTGGGGACCTGCCACCAGGCACACCATCAAGGCTTGGAGCAGGCATCCCCTCTATGTTGATCTCTCAGACTCTTGCCCTCCCCTGCATGTTCTCTTTTTTGAGCGTGGCCAGGGCTGGGTGCGGCCTGCCTCCCAAGCTTGCCTACTGCCCATCTTCCTCCAGCCACCAGAAATCAGGGAAAACCCCGCCTTGTGGTCAGGCCAGCCTTTTCCTGCTCCCTGATCCCCGGAAGGGACCTGGGAAGCCACCAAGCAGGCCGCCAACTCTTTCCCACTCACCCGTCCCCTGCTGCCTTCCTTTCCC
>PVJC01012431.1:0-24079 GCA_004026665.1 Murina feae
GATCAGACTGTCAAACATCAGAGGGAAGGTAGGGGCGGGTGGGGGTAACGGGGAGAGATCAACCAAAGGACTTGCATGCATGCATATAGGCCTAACCAATGGAGACAGACAACAGGGGGTGAGGGCATGAGTGAAGGGGGCAGTGGGGGGATAAAGACACATATGTAATACCTTAATCAATAAAGAAATTTAAAAAAAAAAAAGATGTGACAGAAGTTGGGTCCTACCAGGCAATAACCATGTAATGGTAAATATAATAGACCCTAAAATTGGACCATATGGTGTTACATTCTTGCTCTATGTGAACTTGGATAACCTACATCACAGAGTTATTATAAGAAATTAATATTAGGAAATGTACATGAAATACTTGGTAATGTTTTCACCTGTAGCTCTATTATTATGTGCCCTTCCCCCCATTAGTATCATCATCTCATATATATGAGATTAACTTTATATAGAACATGTTTTATTGAACTGTATTATTCCTGGCCTATTATATTTTCCCTGTATGGATTTTTGCTCTGAATTCTTCCAGGGAAAGGGGGCATTGGGTCTCTTTTGTAACTGCTTCCTGCTGATGGGGGTAGGGGGTGGAGTCCTGAAGTCCTCCCTGTCTGACAAGTGAAGGAGGGAGCTAAATAGGAGAGGGAGGTTTTAAGTGAAGCCAATAGATCACCCATATTTCATTGACTCAATTATAAACCCAAACCATTGAGTCTTATTTTTAGGACACAGTGATGTAGATAGCTTTTACAGTGAGGCCCATATTGTCTGAGTAAATAACTGGTTAAGCAGGGACATAGGCATACATTCTATGAAACAGAAGAACACAAAACATAAGGGTTAATGCATACAGTAAATTATAAATCAGTTGATAATATTTCCAGATGTAAGGCTTCTGCTGGAATAAAATCACACAGTGACAATCTGAAAAATTGCAGTTAGAATATTTCTGGCGATGTCTTCAGGTGCTGAGGCCTGTGTGACATACACAGACACAGAGTCTATTGGAATTACCTAAAGCCAATTATAGGTCAAGAAAAGGTTTCTTAAAACTCAAACCATGGGAAGGTAGTCAAATACATTAGGACAAAAGATTATATTAGTAGTAATAGTAGTAGTAGTAAACAGTAATAAATAATTTATTCATTTAAAGTTATAACCAAAGATATTAAACACAACATAGGCTAGTAAAACTTCAATTCTTATTATTAAGAAGATGAGGTTTTAAGTAATCAAGTTCCTGATTAACATACCTTAACTATTTTAATAATATGTAAAACCTTTTTTTCATAGGTAAATACAGGAAATTTTTTCCCTTTTAACAAATTGGGAAAAAAAAAACAAATTCTGTATTAGTTTACTTTAGATTCATTTATCTAATTAGATTTATTATTCAGTATACCTGTATTTTCCTAAGATTTCTCTTCACAATCCCTCTATGACTTTCCCAAACCTTCCTACCCATTCAGAAATAACTAGCTTCAGAACAACCCACTTTCTTTTTTTCCTTTAAAATGCATCTCCACAGCTCATGCCTTCTATTACCAAAACCATACAACTTCTTTCCAATTAGTTAGAATTCTTAACTCTTAGAAACAATTTTTAGGTGACAAGTAATTAGCATTCCTCAGATTAGTAATACATTCACCTTTTTAAGAGGTATATTTCAATAAAATGTAAGCTACATTCATTAACACATCTCAATCCATTCTCCAGCTTCTCTGCAGTAAGAAGTCAAAACTAGGCAAACTCAGATCAATTAATATTCAGTATCCTAGTATTTCAAAATACCTAGATATTTAATAATTTTTATTATTTAATTCAGCAAGACTTCAGAGTTTTAGATTATGTAAGTTAACAAAGACTTCAGAAAACCATGATTAGATAAATATAATTATATTATAAAACTTTATTAAAACCCTTCATTTTAGTTATACCTATTCATTATGTCTTAATGATTTTAAAGTCAGTTATCACTCAAGGCATTTTCTTAGGAAATTTTCTAACAGGGATAACATGACCTTGACAACGTTTAGGAGGCTGGAGAAAAGGCAAGTTGGGGGGGGGAGGGTTAAAAGATTTATTTCCCATATTTTTATTTCTGAGTAGAATCCTTATGATGTAACAACATGAAATCTTGCATATAAATGGAGATCTTATCTCCTTTTAAAAGAGAAACAAAAACAACCTCTAAAGTAAAATAAATTAATACTCTCAAAAGAAGGGACTGTGACATTAGCATTAGAATCTCATCACACCAACCTGCATAACAAATGCCCTTCACAAGGTCTGAGTGGTACAAAGCCCAAACAGCAGAGACAGAGGATTCCCAGTGTTCATAAAACAGTTAAGAGCAAATCAGGTCCCTAAAAGATAAGAAAGCAAGCAAAGAACATCTATAAGCAAAGTTGCATTACAAAGAGACAAGAACTCTCACTAGCTAAGTGGATAATAGCTTGAGAGGGACAGCAGGGAGGTTTCCCCAAGATAAAGAACTCTTGGTAGCTGCTGGGAAGTTCTTGCAATCCATGCCATGGGTTCAGCCTGCCACAAGCAGCTGGGGCCCCCAGACAAGTGGGATATGCCCCCCTTTTTTTTTCTTCTCAGTAAATATTTATTTTTGTTTTGGGAAATATACCTATATTTTATTTTAAAATGCTGTTTATGGTAACATATTCTGCATTGATTACTGTTATGCAGTAAATTATTTTAAAATAAATATTAATTTCTAATACAGAAAAAATATATATGACCCACATAACAGAAGCTCTTTATGGTCCTCAATATTTCTTTTTAAATTTCTTTATTGATTATTATATATGTGTCCTTAACCCCACATTAGCCCCCATACCCCCAATCATGCCCTCTCCCCCTATTGTCTGTGTCCATTGCTTAGGCCTATATGCATGCATATAAGTCCTTTGGTTGATCTCTCTCCTCTACCCCCACCCTCCCCTACCTTCCTGCCATGATCATATAGTGGTTAGTAGTCTGTGTTGTGCCCCATTTTTAAACAAGTTAAAGCCAAACATCAAAGAGTCACAAAGCAACAATCAAGAGAAACACTCTATGTACAATATTTATAGGCACACACAACCCACAGACAAGAGCTTCATACCATGCTCCTTGTCTGTCCAGTCACAGAAACCTCAGAATGCCCTGCATTGTTTTTTTGTTTTTGTTTTTTTAAAACACCACTATAGCAAAGCAATGTCTCTCATCCCAAAGTGGATTAGACAAAGGGCTTGGAGACCAAGCAAGGACCATTGGAGGTCTCTTGCTACCCAACCTAGTCAGGCTCACCCAGTAAAAGCATGCCTTACAAAGAAGCCTAGACAAGAAGCAGCAAATGCTTCTTGTGCCATAGAAACACTCTTGATTCCTTCTCCTGTCATACAAAAACACTTCATTCAACTTAGGTGGCAGGATGGGGATTGCTGGAGCTAAGAGTGGACTCCACAGGAAAATTCTTAGCTGTGCTGCCAGTGGGGAAAAAAGGTCTGATTTCAGCCCCAGGAATCCCCAGTTCCAGCAACCAGTGGGATCTCCAGTAGTTACCTGGAAAGAAATCCTGCTGGGAGTCCCAGCAGAGTTACCAAATAGATCACTGATGAAAAATATATATGAACACAATGAAGAGAAACTATATGATTAACTAGATCTAAAATAGAAATATTTTATGTATGTCAATCCTCACACCTTTTATTAAAAGTCAAATCTAGTCTGTCCAGTGTTGCTCAGTAGTTGAGCATCGACCTATGAACCAGAAGGTCACAGTTCGATTCCAGATCAGGGGCATGCAGGAGGCAGCCAGCCAATGATTCTCTCTCATCATTGATGTTTTTATCTCTCTCTCCCTCTCCCTTTCTCTCTGAAATCAATATATATTTGTAATAAATAAAGTCAATATTCTAATCACAAGAAAGATTCAGGGAGTTGGAAGATAGTTCTAAGTAGGCTTGCGAAGATTGATTTTATTTCTAACCTTTGGTCTGATATCAGTCCAATAGTTTTCTCTTCTCCTCAGAAGGAAACATAACCCTCTATCACAGTGAAAGCCTCTGAAACACAATCATCTCCATGGAAAATGCCAACAGGAAATGACATTGGTCATTAGCCCATCTAGCTGATGGTCAATTTCCCTGACCAAGCCTTATTTCAGGAATTTTGCACAAATATAATTTTCACCCAGACCTTGTTCTTATGTGTCCTATCCCCAGGAACTTCTCAATATACACAAATAGCTGGAAAAATCCAAGTTCTTAAGGGAAAATCTACCCTCCAAGTCTATCTCAAAAACCCATTTTCAGGGTTAGCTGAACAGTCTTTAGTTGGGTCACAAAAAGGATATGAAATGGTCTAAGAGAAAATAATATGGACTCTCAGGAAGCTGAGGAAACTCAGCAATGAAGAGTTACAACTTGGAGACTCAAAGAAAGTAATTGGGACAAGCCACCTGGAAACCCTGTCAAAAATGGTATAGCTTGTTGTTATGGAAAGAGAGATGGTTTTAAGGATGAAACATTTTTTTCAAATCCCAGGTCTGACATATATTACCTGAATGCCTTTCAACAGACCACTAAAACTCTCTAAAGCTCAGTTCTTCAGCTATAAACTTGGAATGATAATTTTTGTCCTGATAGCTCCAAGATAGCAGGGTTATTGAGAGAGAAAATTAGACAATAAATTTGAGTGTATTTTGTGGACAACAAAGAACTATGCAAAACGGAGGGATTCATTTTCTGGGAGATGTCAGTCATAGGGCAAGAAAAAAATCCCTAAAGTGTAGTAATAATAAAATGTGACCATGCTGGTAGAGAAAAAAGGAGGAAATTTTTTAAGAAGAAAAAGCAAGGTTACTCCAAGATATATGGTAAGAACATACATAACTTTGGTCACAATAAAATTTACCCATTAATGTTTAGAAGCATAATTTATTTTTAAAAAGTCTCTCTGAAGCAGAGATTGTTAGTTGCCTACTGCCTATGCAATCTTCTTCCTCATAGCAAACCTTGTTTTATAGATGGTAGCAACAAAGGAAAGAAGAAAAGGGGTAAGTGTGAAGAGATGGAGGAAGGGGGAAGTGGGGGTGAGAGGAAGCCTACATTTCTCAGCCTACTATAAATAGTAGCAACCAATGAGATAGAGCATTTCTAGGTGGGTCTTCTAGGAACTTTTTAAAGGGGACTGATTCAAGTGGAATCAAATATCTTTCCTTCTTCCAGCTATCTGGAACAGGAAGTTATGGTAGCCATCTTTTCCGGATGGAAGCCAAGAACTAAGGTGGCAAGCAGAATGATAGGAAATTCTGGTGAAACCAGCATCCTATTCACAAGCATCCATTTTCAGTCTTATTTGAATGACAGCATATTATCGAGACTTTATTATGTCAAAAAGGTTTAAAATAATTCATTAATAAGGTCCTATTTTAGAAAACTAAACTTGAGTCAAATAAGCTATCACATCATTATATTCAAGATGATTCTACATCAAACCCCCTGTCCCATTCTTAATTAACATCTATTAAGTGAAGTTTTCTCTCTCTCTCTCTCTCTCTCTCTCTCTCTCTCTCTCTCTCTCTCTCTCTCTCTTTTTTTTTCTACTGTTCCGGGCAAATGCAGAACGTATTCTATTGGCTTCTGTAGGACTTCATGTTGCCAAGACAGCTGGAGAATACTATGAAAGCTCATTGAGCCTTGCAGTCAAGCTTTGTATGTACTCAGAGAAAACAGCTGAGAAGTCTGAGTCCTGATTTACATAATAAGGACAAACTTGGATTTAAAGCCACTCTTAGTTCAAGCACCCAGTCTTTATACAGTGATAACAATATCTAGTAGCAGCTAGTCCAATTTCTTCTCTAAATATTTATGCCAGATTTTAATAGGAGCTGCTCATCATGCTGGACTAGAATTAGTTTAAACGCATCAGCAAACTAAGCCCTAGTCCCACTCATTTTCAGACATAAAAGCATCATTCTTATTATAATAAGCTGGCATCTGTGCGAATAGAATACAAATTATGCCATTTTTCTATGTCCAAAGGGATATCATTACATACACAGGGCTTCTAGTTTATATTATTTAAAAATTGGATAAATCAAGTCACTTGCATAATCCCTCACGTTCTGCCTTTGATTGCAGTTATTTGAATGAATGTCACTTTTTTCTCTTCAAACTTACAAGATCTTTAAAAACAGAAAGAGCATCTCAATTATCTTTTTATCCCCAAAGGCATCTAGTACTGTGCTTTGTATATATACATTCAGTAAAAGTTGTTTCAATTGAATTCACTCGACTGTTTAGCATATTTATGTCATGACTTTTATTCAAGAGACAGGCATAGTTTCAGGGTACAGAGAACCTCAGTTCTGCCCCTCACTACCACTGCAAAGCTCAATGAGCTTTCAGAGTCTTCTAAGCTTTGGTTTTTCATTAATAACTCAACAAAACATTTTGCTCAGCCCATCTCTTGGTGTCATTGGGTAGACCAAATGAGGTAAATATCGAAACCATTTGTGAGATATTATTATTCTTTGTTATGTGTCTCTGCAGTAAAGTATAGCCAAGATACTTCTGTTTTCAAGTTATTTGTGACTCTGTTAGTTTTCTCTCTAGCCCTAGTGAATCTTTGCTTTGTTTGTGAAATCATATCCTCCCACAAAGTACCGCCTTGCAGCACAGTCATTGTGTTGATTCCACCCACACTAAATTGTGGTCACTTGTCTCCTGTTGCCCTTCTCACAGCAGAAAAGAATTCAGGCTTCTTCCTTATAACTACCTGTTCTTTCAGATAAAAAGTAAGCTCAGAGACAAAGTAGAGGCATCCCATACATCTTCTGCAGAGGCCCTTAGCATCAGGAACTCAAGACCATCAGCAAGAAGGGAACAAAATGGGGAAGGTGGGTTCCCTGACTCCCACATATGACTGTTTTGTAAATGAATGTAGAAGCACTCTGCAAAATGCATATCTAGAGCTACAAGAAATTTCTTCATGGGCTGCATTTAATCAGCATGTCTTTGATATGTGGAGGATTTTGGAACTCTGGCATATCCATATGCAAATGTGAATGCAAATTCAAAAACCAAAAAGGTCTTGTATTTGGATTAGAAACCATTTGGCATTATGAACAATATAAAAAACATAGGAACTGTACTTACAAATATTCTAAATTAAAGGCCTTACTTCAGAATTTTGGCTAAAGTATCCTATATAATAAAAGCCCCGCAACGGAATGGCAGAATGACCAGAACAACCAGTGAACCAGTCACTATAATGCTCCCTGACCACCAGGGGCAGATACTCAATGCAAGAGCTGCCCATGGTGGTCAGTGTGCTTCCACAGTGGGAGTGCCGCTAGGTTGACTGGGATGAGCAGTGTCTCCACAGCAGGAGCAGCCACTCAGAGGGCAGGTCCACAGCCACTCAGCTGACTGGGATGTGTGGCATTCCCATAGTGGGCCAATCCCCACAGGCCATGCCCCTACCAGTGCACAAATCCTGTGCACTGAGCCTCTAGTAGATAATAATATAATTAAGAAAATCATAGAAATGAATCCCCTCATACCACAACTGGTCTTTTTGAATTATTTGACATATGCCAAGCAGCTCAAGATCAAACTAAACTCATCAATACAATAAATGTGTGGGCTGTGATTTTGTGGATATCTAGAAAAGAGTTACTCTGCCCTTAAGTAAACACAATCCAGTAATTTAATTAAAATAAAACTAGGAAAGGCAGAAAAATATTTAAGACTGTTCTTCCTCTCTCATTTTTCTAAAAATGAGAGGAAAACCAAAAATTAAAATTGTATATCATCTTAATAATTGTTTTACTTAACATTTACTGAGCTTCAGTTAATACAAAGGATCAGATTACCAAATCTGACTCATATGAGTCAGAGGTATTATCCAGTAACATTCTTTGCTAATGATCTCAAGGACATAAGCACTCAGAGGCATAGGGAGAGCAAGAAGAGGTTCAGGACATGGAGTACAGGCTTCAGAGTGCCTTATTAACTATATTAGAGATGCACTCTGACTTGTCCTCTCCAAGTTGGGTATGCAGTCGCCTCATACAGCAGGGAGTATTTTAGATTATGCAACGTCTCCATTTACAGGCAGATGGTTACATAACTTACATGATATTATCCCGAGAGCCATGCCCCATAAATCCATGGACCCGAGATGTAATCACTATAAGCAATTCTTAACCAGAGACACCCTTCTGAAAGCAGTCCATAAACATGACTTATCCTGCTTGCAAACACCATTGGTCTATCCACAAGATCATTTATTAGCATGTTTCTAAAGAGATTAAGTCAGGTTATTTGCCTTCTTGCTTTCCCATAAATGCACCCCGCCCCCCATAACAAGAGAGAAGTGAATTGCAAACCAGTCAGTGAACCCCTTCCCTACCAGAACACTTATCATGAACCAGGTACAGTTCCTAAATTCTTTGCAGGTGTAACTTCATGCACTCCTCTCAACTCAAGTACTATCACTCCAAATGAAGAAGTTCAGACATGAAAGATTATGCAACTTATTGAAAGTCCCACAGCTGAAATGTGGCAGAACCAGGATTTAAGACCCAACACATTGGCTTCAGATTCTGTTTGTTAACGCATGGTATGATTCACTTCTGTAATTATAAATCTGTCTGTGATCTTTCTTTTGAGACTTACACTACACACTTTGGATTAAGGACAAGGATTCTGTGAGTTTTTATATAATGATACCACTGTAAATTAACCTAGTTATGAATAACAGGAAAGAAGCAAAGGGAAGGCCAAACAGTATGGGCATGCCATTTGTGCAGATTTGTTAGGAAGCTGCAGTTTAACACTCCCCGGGTCTATTCCCTGCAGATAGCTGGGGGAAGGGGCTGAACAGAATGAGAAATAGAAGCATGCCCAGTAAAGCCTGGGTGACATAGGAAAGGTACCTGCCTGTCAGTCACACCTGGAAACAGGTCATTGGCCAGAATAGATGTGACCACTGCAAGCACAGGCAGATTTGAGATATTTCATCTCCTAAACAAAGGAGTTAGCTTTCTTGGCTCTGCTTCTAGCTCTACTGAATCCCCAGCTGCACATCTTCCAGGACTGGATTAAGGGAAATGGGACTTTAGAAACAAAGGGACGTAATTCCATGAAAATAAAGCTTTCTACCACATCTCATCTCCTGTGGGGCCTCCCACCAGAGAAAGACCATCCATGCTTTTCTCCAATTATCACAGTTATGTTGGATTAAAGATGGATGAACATTACTTTACATTCCTCCCATTGAGAGATGGGATCTATTTCCATATCTCTTGATTCTGGGCAGCCTTTTACCACTTTTCATAAGTTAAAAAAATGGTAGGAGTGACAGTGTGCTAGCTACTGGCCTAGTCTTTAAGACACCTGGCAGTTTCTGCTTCTATCTCTTAGTGCCCTGAGCCACCGTGGAAGAAGTCTGATTACTGTGGTGGAGGGACCATGTGGAGGTGCACTGACACTGGAAAGGGAACATAACTACGCCAACCCCATGTTTCCAGACATCCCTGCCTACAGGGTGCCAGGCATGAGCAAAGTTGTCTTGACCGCTCCACACCAGACTAGTTACCAGGTAACTATCACTGAGTGACCTCAATCAAACAATACATGGAGCAGAAGAACAATCCAGATGAGGCCTGCCTGAATTTCTGACCCACAGAATCATGAAAAAGGAGACACTGCCTCCCATGCTTCGCAACATACCTGGACGTGGAAAGGTGATCCCTAGAATAAAGTTCTATACCACCAGGAAACATAATAAAGAAAACAGGTGGCATGCTTTTCTAAAACCACCTTGTTTAAATTCTGTTTTTTAAATAGTGCAAGTGAAAAATTGCACTTAATGAATGTTATGCTCTTGTCTTAAAAGTTAGGGGCATTCATAGCCCATGAGTTCAGGAAGGTTACTTCACTGGCTGATAAATGAGTTTGCAAGAGTCCAGAGCACAAGCAACGAGCGTGGGTGAGAATTTTCAGAGGGTCACATGTTTGTATTTTCAAAGGAAAACTGCGTGGGTGATTTAAATTACACAAAAGCACATTTACATTTGTGCAGCTATGCTAATGTTAACTGTATCTACATATGCTACATTTCTCCAAATGAAAATGTGTCCCTACCTCTCTAGGTAGGAGCTGTGGGTCTTGCCTCAGGACTAATGAACCTACTTGCCTCTCTCATCTCAACCCCCATGACCCTCTTCAATTATTGGCAGAAAATTTGAAGTAACTCCTGACCTTGCACAGCCTCACAACACAAATCTCACCCCTATTCTACCTCTAAGATTTTTTCTTTCCTCTGCTTGATCTTATCCTCCCTATATCTTTCCAATACACAATAACAATACACCAGACATGTGCACATGCACACACACTCCCTCTACACACACACACACACACACACAGGCATGCAAAACAATTAACAATGGTAGCAAAAGAGGCAGGATCTTCAGGCCTGCTTCTACTGTTAAAGCCATCAGACACTATCAAAATGTTAAACCACTAAGCATTTACATATATTATTAATTGCCACATCTCTTTACTTAAAACCTTCAGATCTAAGGTGTCATATACATTAAAGAAAGATCTGGCCTACTGAAAAATGAAAATCAAGCCCATTAACTATTAAGTTGAACATAAACACAACAAACCACAAATATTTTATAAATGCAACTTACTGGATAAATTATCCAGTTATTTTTCCATCTGATATTTACTGCATGTGTATTTTCATGTTGCCCTATCTAGACAATGTCATTATATTTGATATACTGCTCACAATAGCCTTGTAAATTAGGCATCATTTTATCCATCTGCCAGATAAGAAAACAGAAGTTCCAAAAGGGTAAATGTACAAAATCAAACAGGTATTTTCAAGTAGTAACCAAGAGCATGGTCTAGCTTATGTTTACAGTCCTTTTAATATACCCTACTTTAGCCCAGTCTGCCTAGAGATTTCTTGTAACTGCAAAAGATTCAGAGTATTCACCGAAAATGGAAAAACAGTTTTTACAAGTTCATATAATTCTATGACTTTAAAGAGGCTCCACTACAGACCAGAACTAGACCTTCTGATAAGTATGGTCTTATCAGATCATATTCATATTAACTATAAAGTTAAATATAGGGAAATATCAATAGGAAAGGCAAAAAGCGATTGTATATTAAGTTTATGATAAATGTCACAAAATAAACCCTGTAATGAGATGCTATTTTCCAGGAGACTAGAAAGCGTTTCAGCAGCAAAAGCTGTCGAAGTATCATCCATCATCCTTTGATCAGTTTCAAATGTATAAAAGCCCATTTCAGGAATCACCTATAGCTTTGTGGATGCCAACAGCTTCCTATGACAAGCAGTTATGTCACAATACAAGGAATTTTTCTGGCTACAGGAATATGATCACACTCCAAGGCAGACTTTAAGAGCCAAGGAGTTAACACTTCAAGTTAACCAATGAAGGGCAGGAGTTGATGGATAAATACCCACCTTCCTACCTATCAGTGAGGCAATGCCAGTGTGAGCTCCACACTGGCTTTAAGAGGTTCTGGGTGGGATTGATCCCATCACTCACAGTAGTAACCTGCTCACTAATGTACCTTTTAGTGGCTTTTCTTACTTCCTGTCTCATTTCACTACACCCTGCAAGACTTCTAGGGCCATCTCTCCAATAAATTCTTGTACGCCGTAGCAGAACAAATTTTCCAAAGATTGCTGCATTGATATATCCCATCCCACACACTGTTCTTACAATGTGACAGTGATGCTTTTCCCTCAATAAATAGAGTATATGTCCCTTCAGTTGAATCTGGCAGGGCCTGTGATTATGGCAGAAGAGGCACAACTAACTGCTGACACTTGATCTTAAGAGGTTGTAGAGCTTTTGCCTGGACTTTTGGAAAGGCTGGCTCTTGGAACCCAGCCACCATGCTGTGAAGAAGACAAACAAGCAACATTGAAAGGCCATATGTAGGTGCTCCGGTCAATAGCCACAGCTAAGTTCCCAGCCAGCAGCCAGAATCAATACCAAACATACAGTATGAGTGAGTCTTCAAATGATTCTAGCCTCCCACTAGACGTCAAGTAGAGCAGAGATGTTACCATTGAGCCATGTTTAATTACAGACTTGTGAGCAAAATAACGGTCATTCTTTTAAGACACTAAGATTTGGGGTGGTTTGTTATTCAGCAATAGATAACCAGAACCTATGTAAACTCCTGTCTCAAAGTCTTCTTTGGAAGGAACCCCAAACTAAGACAGTGTCCAAGGTCATTCAACTAGTAAATGGGAGTAAGTGAATGAACTCAAACTGCCTACTCAAAGCCCATGCCATGTCCACTGTATTTTACTACCTACTCATTCAAATAGCCACTTGGTCTCTTAATTATAGAGGCCCTGATGTCTCTAAAAGAGCAAGCAAGGAGGCATTGTGTTCCTCACAATTCTTATTATGTAATAGACACTAAATATGAATACAAAACAGTCCTGAATGACTGTGCCTCAATTATTTTTTCAGTTCTTAACTCCACATTTTAAGTCCTATCGGTTATATTGGGTATTTCTGCCAGTTTCAAACCAGGAGAAAACGTAAAGGACATTACTGCAAAGGAAGAGAAAAATATAAATAGCTAATTATAGGCTTTAACGTTTTGCTTTCCATCAGAGTATTTTCAGCTGAGCAGTTCAAAACTAGGCACATTTTCAACGAACCACAGATTTAAAAATTAAAAAGCGAATAGTGATTCATCTATATATCTGTCCAATGTAGACTTTGGAATTAATGTTGCTAACAAAAGCAACATAAATACACATGGAAACATAGTGTATTTTCTTAAGGATTTTTCACTCAATATATTTATCTTCCTAGGAAGAGTACATTACTAACAATCTGTGAAGATAAAATTCAGAATCTGATTCAAAATATAAATGCAATCTTCACTACTAAAATAAAATTAAAAGGCAACTTCCAAATCATTATGCCCTAAAAATATTACCCACAACATTAGATCCCTACAGCACATTCAAATAAAGACCAGCTAAAGGCCCTGACCAGTTTTGCTCAGTGGATAGAGCGTTGGCCTGTGGACTGAAGGGACCCATGTTCGAGTCTGGTCAAGGGCATGTACCTTGGCTGTGGGCACATCCCCAGTGGGGGGTGTGCAAGAGGCAGCTGATCGATGTTTCTCTCTCATCAATGTTTCTAACTCTCTATCCCTCTCCCTTCCTCTCTGTAAAAAATCAATAAAATATTTTTTTAAAAACCAGCTAAAGGAATTAGCACATGAAAAGAACAAATCTCTCCTTCCCTAAAATTCTCTGTGGCATCAAGAACACAGTATTGTTGCTACTTACCAGAGATGAACTATAAAAACATCAGTGTCAACGGTACAAAATATCAGCTCTTTCAAACTTTAAATCTGTCATTGTGACTTTCTTTGTAAAATATGCTGCTGCAGATATTTTAGTGGATATATCAAACTCAACTAGACTTCTTTTGATAACATTTATTTACTGAAGTAAGATCTCTGTTTTAACTCCATCATTCATCCTTTAGCACTTGTCTACTTCATCCAGGAGATGATAGTAGAAGACAGTTTTCACTATCCCCACTGACTCATCCATTCAGTGCACATAGAAACCACCTTAAAGTAGCCTGGAGTCCTTCTTTAATTTTCCATCCCCTACCCTCAATCCCTTGTGTATAGGCTCCAGTATTAGTAACATTCTGCTTGTAATTTATTGGTTCAATCTGGAATTTTCCTGCATGCAGCTGGAGGAGGGACAGGGAGACTTTAGAATAAAGTTAATAAATCCAAAAAGCAAACACTCATAGCATCTACTAGCCAGACATGCAACAATGTGGATGAATTTTATAATCATCATACTGAACAAAATAAGCCAGACACAAAAGAACACAGACCATGTGATTCTATTTTATATCAATTTCAAAAATAAGCAAAATGAAGGAGGTTTGTTAGAAACTAGGATGGTGGTAACCTTGGATGAAAGGAATTAGTGACCAGAAGGAGATGTCTGGAATCCAGTTAATGTTCCATTTCTAGATGGTTACTGGTTACAAAAGTGTGTGTCCTTTAAGAAAATGCATATTTACCATTTATATGTAATAAAAAATAAAATAAAATAAATGAATTGAAATCCAGAAGCATTTATGATATATAGAAGCCAACCTTAAAAATGCAGTTGACTCTTGAATTACATGGTTTGAATTTACATGCTACATGTAAGTGGACCTGTACAGTTCAAACCTGTGTTATTCAAGGATCAACTTTAGTCACAATGAAAAATGATATTGAATTATATGTCAGCTGGATTCTTTGGCTTGCTGAAGGCTCCTACTTTGAAACCTGCTTTTCCTTCTCTAAATATGAAAGCTAGCAAGTACTAGACAGGCTGTAAAGAACACTAGCATAAAACCAAGACTTCCTCCTTGAGGTAAATTAGATGGATTAATAGAAAACAGTAAAGAGACTGTCTCACCATGTAACAATTCTATTTCATATTCTGTCTAGAGGCCAGCCTAGTCATATATTTTTCTCTCTTGGATTCAGTGCCATGTGATCCACACTTTTGTAAAAAACAACACACAACTTAGATGCCCCTGATGCCATGCACCATTTCCTTTCATTGAACCACTCAAATAGGAGTGATCAGACAAGCATTCACTACAGCCCCTTGAATCTTGTGACTGGCACACCAGCATTCTCTAGAAATCAGACGTTCTTCTGTGCCAGTTGTTAGAGATCACGCTGAGCTTCAATCTCAGCTCACTTCCTCCTGCCCCACAACCTGAAAGTGCTATTTTGACATGCATAGTCTAGGCAGTCATGCAGAAAGAGTAAACACATTTTTACACAATACATTGTTAACTCTATAAGAAAAGCCTGATTGAATAAGCCAGTGATGTGGAGTGCTATCAGAGAAAATATAAATAAAAAGGCATTTTGTCCATTTTGTTTCAGAGTTGGTAAGGTTGGGGAGGTTCTCTACGATCTGTTGTCTTAAATGAAAACAGCATTTTTTTTTCTGATTGTGTAACTATTTTATGCTTGTTGGACAATGTTCAGAAAATACAAGTTAAAAATATAGGCAACACATATGAGAAAGTAAAAATAGCCTACGCTGGTGCTTTCCAAGCTAATTTACAAAGTGGGTAATTGATCCAATTGCCTTTCTGTGCATAGGTTTTAGGGGCTGTTGCTCTTTGACCAGCAGGTTTATGGTTAAATGATCCAAATACTCACCATCCCATCTTTGATATTCTCTCTGTTCAAGTTTGCAGGGTATGTTACTGATTTTCACCTTCCTTTCCAGGACATTAAAAGGTGGGGCAAAAAATAATGCAGGTCTTCTAATCTAATTTCTTTTCATGCTGTGTGTCCCATCTTGCAGCTGTAGTATCAAACATTCTGTAAAATATTAAGAACAGATACCTAAGGTACCTGCAAAAACTTTAACTATATTGAAAGATGGCAAAGGGAGGATTACATATTTTGTTTTTATCACTAATTTCTGGCTACTTAGTTGAACATCCTATAATTTGGTATATTCAAATTTCTATATTATACACAATTTGGAATATAATGATAGTAGTGCTGTTTCTTTTTATAAGTTTCTCTTAAAAGTACAGAAATACCTGCAACATCTCAAGAAAAAAAGGAAAATAATATTACCTATCATATGCCACTAGTTTGAAATTTTAAACAACGAAAATGAAATCCTATATAATAAAGAGGGAATATGCAAATTGACCATCACTCCTGTCAATTTGCACCCACAGCTGAAGCTAAGTTCCCATAACGAGCCTTAAGGAGCAATCAGCAGGGACCTGAGGCTGTGCACCCACCCACCTCCTGCATGGGGCTTGACGGGGACCTCAGGTCATGCCTTCCACCCACAGGGCTTGACAGGAGACCTCAGGCTGCTCCCCCCATCCTGGCACCAGTCCAGAGGAACTCAGGCTGCACCCTCTTCCCTGGTGCCAGGCCGGGGGACCTCAGGCCATGCCCTCCGCCCTGGCCCCAGGCCAGGGGACCTGAGGCTGTGCCCCCCACCCAGCGGGACTTGACGGGGCCCTCAAGGTGTGCCCTCAACCCTGGTGCTGGGCCAGGGGACCTCAGGCCATGTCCCCCACCCCAGCACCAGGCCAGGGGACCTCAGGCTATGCCCCTGCCCTGGAGCCAGGCTGGGGGATCACAGGCCACTCCCTCTGTCCAGCAGGGCTTGATGGGGGACCTCAGGCTGTGACCTCCTGCCCTGGCACCCAGGGGACCTGAGGCTGCACCCTCCCACCTGGTAGGGCTTGACAGGGTGGGACTGGCCAGGTCTGGATCTAGCCCAATGAAGGGGGGCCGTCCAGGTTTGGGTCTCGAGCAATTTTGAGGTGCATGTGGGTGGTTGAACACTTGACTCTGGGTTCCATGGTGCATCCCAGACTCTGACAAGAGGAAGATTTTCATATATGTTTTACTAATTTTCTTTAATCTCTGACACTTCTATTATAGAGAAGGGCAAATAGCAATATTAAAATATTTCCTCTAATTAATCCCCTTTTAATGTGCATGAATTTCGTGCACTGGGCCACTAGTTATATTATAATTATAATTTTGGCTCAATCCAAGAGAGAAAAATTATAATAGCCAGAGTGCCAATGATAGAATGGGCTTTGTTGTAGATTAATGAGTTCTCTGTCATGAAAAAAAAAAACTCAAACCAGGCCTTAGAGTCATTTTCTATAGATCTGGTCTAGAAGTTTCTGCTGATTGAAAGAGAGGACTGAATGAAAGCTCTTACTCTCAAATCCAAGGTTCTACAATGCCCAATGGAAGCTCCTCATCAAGAGTCTAGCTTGTCTAACATGACACACAATACTTTCAATAAAGTCGTGAACATCATGGTATTCAATAGTATGGGTGGTAAGAATATAGGTTCAGTTATTATAGAATTCTATGTAGATTGGTCAGTACCCAAACTTTGAAGTTTTAGTTTAACCATCACACATTTGACTCCAAAGATGTTTAAATGAGTTAATTTCCCAACCACCCCTTCTTCTTCAAAGAAAAGTAATACTCCAGAGAAGTAGAATGCAATCTCCTTAAAAGGCAATATAAGAATTCAGAACTATTCTTCTATAATGTAAAGAGAAAAGGGGCAGAAGCATTAGATTTAGACAGTGCCTCTTCACATTTGCTCTAAATTCAAGCAAATGGGCACAAAAATCTTGAGTTGTAGAAGCCACTAGATCAATGCTCTTAAAGTATAGTCTCCAGCCTTTTGTGATCATGCATAAACTATATTCATTAACTCATTGAACAGACATTTATTGAGCATCTACTATATGCTAGGCATGCTTCTAGACCAGGGGTCAGCAAACTTTTTCTATAAAAGGCCAAATAGTAAATTGGGCAGCTTGCAAACCATATGGTCCCTGTCATACCTAATCAGTTCCACCATGATAATGTAAAAGCAGCCATAGACAATATGCAAATAAATTAGTGTGGCTGTGTTCCAATAAAACATTATCTACAAAACAGGAAGTGGGAGAATTTGGCCTGTGTTCAAAATTTGCCAACTCTTGGTCTTAACCTTTGAGATATATCAATGGACAAAACAGAAAAAAATCCCTTTCTCATGAAGCTTATAACCTACTAAAATCAGTATAATAATTAGCATGCACTCCAAATAAAGATACTCTATTTCCAAAGTATATGTGTATAACACATAAACATATTTTATACATTATAAAATGTATGCAATACTATAAATTATAATGTAATATTTTTATAGTTTTTATTTTAATTCTTAATACTTTTATTATTCACTTTATAAATAATCAAAATTATTTCCATTATATTTTAGTGAATTTTTTTAAATCTTGATTTAATATTTTTAATCCAATTTTAAGTCAATTGCTTCAGATATTTGTTTTTAATGGCTATCATAGTGGGAAATTGATCTCACAATGATATCTAGCTCCAAGTGGAAGAATTGTACTATTGACTGTGCTTATTAAAATATGATCACCATTTTAAAATTTCATCTTCCAATTACGCAAAGAATTTCATTACATTTTTGGCTTATATATTTATATCTTCCTCAGTGTAAATTAGTTATTACTACCAACTAATTTGGATTGTAAATACAGGCAGGTAAATAAACATTTGTTGACTGACTGAACAAATTAATAAAAATTCACTTAAAGCTTGCAAAAGATGTTTAAAGACGTTTTCAAGTTGATACAAAGTATGCTGATGAGGATTTTTTATATGTGACATAATTACATGGTTTTAAGTGATAATGTATCATTACTAAAATTTAAGGCACATCAACATAAGACCTAATAGTACACTGGGCAAAGGAAAGAATGAGGAGGTCACTGCCAAGTTCTCCATGCAGTAGAAAGCTTATACTTCCCCAAAGGAAACTTCAGCAGTCAGAACAGGTGAGGGCTTCCAGATGGCTACTTTTGGTTAATATCAGTAAAGCTTTCTTCTTTACTTTTTTATTTTTAAAAAGTATAGGGTTGAATAGACTCAATGGATCATCTGACATACCCTTTGGGGTGCTCTTTGGAGACAACTCCTCTTCAGAGCAATTTATTTTGCATGTAGCTAGCATTTGGAAAGTGCCCTTGCAAACTATTGACCATTTACATAGGATTTCAACCTACATTGTTAGATATAACTGATAGATTCCATCAATCTAGTTCAACTTTTCTGTGTGCATATTCTTGGGAGTAACAATATCCTACCTCAGCACAATTGGTATAATTATGCAGAAAACAAAACCTCAAATTATGCGAATCTTTCATTCACATCTAACTCAATCATAACCATTTGGTTGGCTATTTTGGTTTCCAACTTCTACTAGCATGTCTGCTCCAACCTGAAAGTTGAGAATCAGCAAACTATCTGAAATGTTTGGCAGAATCTTCAACAACTTCAGATGAACTTTAGCCAGGTTTTCTCTGTCCTTAATGAGAGGTTATTAATCAATAGTATGTTTGTAGTGATGAAAGGACTGTTTAGAATTTTAATAAATGTCATCTAGAAAATTAACAAAAAGTAATTAGGAAGATTTATTACCTGATTCCCATCACCTTCATGGTCAAGCCAAAGGAAACTATGATAAAGAAGGAGGATTACAAAAACCTGAACATTGTATAAATATGTCCTTAAAACCCTTCTTGAATAGCCAGAAAGTTTGGCACTGTCTCTTCCCTGATCAGTTAACACTCTGCAGCGTTTTTCACAATGGTAAGTGTTTATTTGTCTCTCCAACCCCTTCCTTCACTCTGGAAACAACTGTAGAGCAGGGAAATTTGTCATTTTTTTTCTTATTTGTGTCCTCTAACACATAATAGTATTCAATTAGCATTTGCTAAAATTAAATTAAAATGTCATGAAAGTCCCAAAGGCTAATTTACATTTCCATCATCCAAAATTGAAGAAAATGTTAGAATAGAAAATTTTACTTTGTGTTCCTGAAAAACAAGTGGGAAATATCTCCTTCTGCATGTAACAGGGCGTTTTTTGTTTGTTTTTACTTTTTAAAAATATTTTTAATTGATTTTAGAGAGGAAGGGAAAGATAGAAATATCAATGATGAGAGAGAATCATCAATCAGCTGCCTCCTGCATGTCCCCCACTGGAGATTAAGCCTGCAACATGAACATGTGCCCTGACCAGAAATCAAACTGTGATTTCCTGGTTCATAGGTCAACACTCAACCACTGAGCCACGCAGGCCAGGCTGCATGTAACAGTTTTGATTTAGGAAAACTCTTGTTTAAATATTATTAAACCAAGCAGTACTGAACATTCTTCTTGAAATATATTTCAAATACGCAAAGTTTTAAAATGTGAAATTAACTTGGCCTACCTTCTTATAAAGAGAATATTAAAACTGTCATTATTTGCTGATGATATCATCAGCCTCATAAAAATATCTAATCTAATCACAGGCAAACTCAAAACTACAAAAACTTCAGCAAGGCAACTGGATATAGTGTCAATAGAATTTTTCTATCAACAGCCAACAAACATATTATACCATTAATAAGAGAATCAGATTCTATAGAACTTCTAAGAATTAACTTCACCAAACATGCTCAGGACAGTATAGAGAACATTTTCTAAATTCACTGAAAGAACACAAAAGAAAATCTGAGTAAATGAAGAGCATTATATGCTCTTGAAGGGATGATTTAACTGTTCCCAAATTATCTATATTCAAATCAACTCCAATAATAATTCTAATTAGATTTATTTTAATAAACTTGATAAATCTCTTCTAAAATGAGCCTGTTAATATTGCTGTAACAGGCAATAGGAACCTAAAATTCTGTAAATACCCAAGTCAACTTTGAAAAAGATAACCAAAGAGCAAGGAATTGCTATAGTAGATTTTTAAGGCAAACTAAAAGTCACATTAAGACAAAATGATCTTGGTGCCAGAATGAACAAATAGAGCAGTGGAGCAGGAGAGTCATTACAGACCCATGTCCCTAAAATATGACAATAAAGATGGCATCATACACAAATCAAAGAATAAGGGATGAACCAATCAGCACACAGTGTTGGAAACCCTCTTTGAAGAAAATTAAACTGAATTCCTATATAACACCTTATAAAAGTTTTAGTCTAAGAGGACCAAAGACCTAAATATGAAAAGTAAATTATAAAGTAATAAAAGATAACATAGAAAACTAGCCCTACGGATGACCAAGGATTTAAACAAAATTCAAAGAGCACAATGTATAAAGTAAAATACTTGTGAATATTATCATATCAAAATGAAGGATTCTGTTCATTGATAAAGTTAACTGATACATGAAAGAACAGGAGAAATAATATGTAATGTCTAAAATTGACAGGGCCTAATATCTGTAATATAAAGGGAACACCTACCAAACAAGGACCCAAAAGAAAATTGGGCAAAGGAAATGAATAGGCAATTATCTCAAGAAGAAAGCAATTAAGTCAAGCATATTAAGAGATGCTCAAGCTCACTAGTAATTACAGAAATTTATACTTTATTTATATCAGATTAGCAAAAATTATAAAACTTGTATAACTTGTACGCCTGTTAATATTGCTGTAACAGGCAATAGTTTTGTGAATTTCCGCAAAACTTAATTGCTTAAAATAGCAATAATCGTTTTGATTGCCCATGGTCTCCATGAAACAGGGATTAAGGAAGGGCTTGGCAGGGAGGTTCTGGCCCAGGGTCAGATACATAAATATCACATGATCTCACTCATTTATGTAATGTAATGAACAACATAAACTGATGAACAAAAACAAATCCAGAGACAGAGAAGCATCTATCAGACCGTCAAACCTCAGAGGGAAGGTAGGGGAGGGTGAGCGTAAGGGGGAGAGATCAACCAAAGGACTTGTACGCATGCATATAAGCCTAACCAAAGGAGACAGACACCAGGGGGGATGAGGGCATAAGTGGATGGGGGTGTGGGGGCAATGGGGAGATAAGGACACATATGTAATACTTTAATCAATAAAGAAATTTTTTTAAAAAGTGTCTGGAGCTGGAGAAAATAGGGAATGATCAGACATCTCTCTCCCTTCATGTCACCTTTTCCTCATGGTCTAGCACAAGGGCTAGTTTGAGATCCTCATAGCCTGGAAACCCAGATCTCATACATGGTAGCTCAGGAGCAAGTGTTTCCAGCAAGCAAGGTGGAAGCTAAATCTCCTTGTATAACTTAGCCTCCGAAGTTACACATAATGTTATTTCTGCCGTGTTCTTTCGGCCAAAACACTCACAAAAGCCTGCCCACTTTGAAGGGGAGGAGAATTGGAGTTTACTTCTTGATGAGGAGTGGCAAGTGTCTAGAGAAGCATGCAGGATGAAATATTGTCGCAGCCATCATTGGAAAATGCAATATGACAACTCGGTAATTCCATTGTTGGGTACATGTGGTAATATAGAGTATAGACAGCTCAGGTATTCCAGAAAGCAATCTTACAACACTGAAACAATTAAAGCATATCTATATTATTTGACTCAGAATTCTTACTCCTGGATATATATATATATATATATATATATATATATATATATATATATATATATATATATATTTTATATATATATTTTCTGACTGTAAGAAGCCATGTACAAGGATATTTATCATAACACTGTTGAAGTAGCAAAGAGTTGGAGATAATCTATGCTTCATTACCAGGGGAATGAGTAAGTGAAATATAATGAATGTTTACAATGGATTAGTATACCTCAGTTTGAAGCAATACAGTAGATCTACACACAGTAACATGAAAAGAATATAAAAATTATGGTGCTGAAAATTAAGCAAAATGAGATACATCGCAAAATATTATCAACATTTTATTAAAATTCATGCACACTAAACAATATACTTTTTTCAAGAGCACATATAAGTGAGGGGTAGACCTCAAACGATTAAACGTTACCCTATGTGCAGGGGAGAAGATTGAGAGTATGGACTGGAGGACAAAAAGAAAAGTAAAGAGGTCAAGTGAATAAGACAGGGACATGTGCCTTGACCTGAGGAGTATAATTAACTCTCCCCGTTCAGTCTGATTTAATAACAATCTCCAACGGCATAGCAAGACTGGTTGTACTGGATAAGGGTTTTAGTCAAAAACCTTGTAGGAATTGAGAGTGACACTGGCCTAGTTACAGATGGTTTTGTAACTCACCTTATTAATCTTTCCAAATATGTTTTGAAATACAGTCAATGACCAAGGATCAATGAGAAATATATTTTCAGGCAGAATAGGTTCTCAGAAGTCTTTAGTGAATGCATCACATAGATGTTACTTTAATTAAGACCAGAACATGAGTATTTATAAAAATGGATTGTGACAACATGAAAGTTCCTAATAATAGGGTGCTTAAGAAAAAAAAATGAACAATATCTTAAAGTAAATTGTAAACTAAATTAAAATAGACATATGCAAAACAGTGATACACATATTGCAATAAAAATAAACATTTAAATGGCTGCCTATGTGGTAATGAGGGAGGTGGACATGTGGGGGGAAATAATTCATTAACTACTTAGGTTGTCACATCTACATGTAGATTTCAAATTAGGCAAATAAATATTTTAGCAAAATAATTACATTTCTACGAGGAAAGTTACTAGTAAATATTTTAAACATTCCATTATTCCTATATATTTTTAAATATTATAATCTCTATGAAGTCCTGGGATTGAATCTGATTTAATACGGTAATAAAATAACCACAGGTCTGAAAGCAGAATGCTGGTAAATAGTCAAAGCCTTTATTTCACTTCCTTGCTCTAACTTAGACATCTGAGTTCAGTACTCATTGCCTAGTGTGTACCTCTCTTTACTTGGCATTCTCATTTAATAATGTAGTCACAGCTGTAGAACATGATATACTGTCACAAGAGACATAGAGAGCTGAAGCTGAACTAAAATGCTATAAGAATATTAGGTCTTTGGGGTAAAAGAAATATTAAAATGTCAACCATGGCCCTAGGTTTCCCTTTCCAGATTTAACAAAAGGCTAACTTTAACTTTCAACCCCTCAGGGATTCTAATGAGACTGGAAAACAAAAACTGCCCTGAATACCTTATCTTATTCTCTCCCATTCAGAACCTGAGAAAATTTGAATAATCTGCATTCAACCTCTTTATCAAGGTCACTGACAGTAACATTAGCTGATTTTACTTTCTAGAACTCTGAAGGGGAGGAGGAGAAAAAAAACACAGATCTGAGTTAGCCATAGTCATAAAATTATTCTTAAAATGCCACTGCGGCCCAATGCTTCTAAGAGCTGATATTTGAACATCTGTGGAGTTCCCAATTGAACACAAGCAGAAAGCAACCCAGGAGATCCGACTTCTATACCCAATGAAAACTTCACATTTTGTGAGTGACCTTCTATTTTGGGTTGTCTCCTTTTCGCATATATTTACATTTAATCATTTCCCCAAAATAACAAAATAATTTGAGTTCTATAGTGCATAAAGGAGAGATACATTTTTGAAATC
>PVJC01012431.1:24179-39799 GCA_004026665.1 Murina feae
CAGGGGAAGGTCGATGGGGGAAAAAGGAGACATATTTACTACTATCTGTAATACTTTAAACAATAAAATAAACTTTTTTAAAAAATAATAATAATATTTAAAAAGAGAAATGAACAGATGCATCAATAAGTATTTATAGTGAAATTCTACGTCATGCTCTCCAGGTTAGTAGTTGTAATTAAAGGAGAAATTCCAATGATAATAATATGAACTAACAAATATGTATTAACTTTGGTAAATACTTAACTATGTGCCAGATACTCTTTTATATACTTAAATGCTTAAACTCACTTAACCCTTACAGCAACCCTATGGTGCCAATGTTATACAGAATAGAGCTAGGAAGTAGTAGAACAGGGATTCAAACCTAGGCAGTCTGATTCCAGAACCTGTATTTTTTTATCACAATTAAATACCATCCCATTGAAATGACATTTCCAGAAGAGAGACAGAAGCAATTAGCTAAAGTAAGTTATTTTTTATGGTAAGGTTTGATTGGTCAATAACATTCTCAATTTTTCTTTGTCATCCATAACCACTCTGAGTCACCTATCACTCTTTAAAATACATATATTTTTTACTACAGGCCCCGTGCACAAAAATTTGTACACTTGGGGGGTCCCTCAGCCCAGCCTGTGCCCTCTTGCAGGCTGGGATCCCTCAGGGGATGTCCACCTGCTGGTGTGCCTGGCCAGCCTGGGTGAGGGGTGATGGCTGTTTGGAGGCTTTCTAAGCTCCCCCAGTGGGGACCCTCACCCCATGGGGGTGTGACCAGCCTGGGTGAGGGGCTGAGGGCCATTTGCAGGCTGCCCACAGCCCCTTCAGGGTTCGGGACCCTACAGGGGTGCCTGGCTGGAAGCAGGTATCTGGGATTTATTTAACTTCTAGAATTGAAACTTTGTTGCCTTGGTCCCCCGCTCGAAGCCTGGGTTACCCCCTGGCAACCCAAGGTCCCAGCCCTGCAGGTATCTGGGGTTTATTTATCTTCTATAATTAAAACTTTGTAGCCTTGAGTAGAGTTCAGGGCCCACAGGGCCCTGGCTTCCTCCATTGCCTGGGGCAACTCCAGCTCTGTGGCTGCCATCATCTTAGTTGAGTTAATTTGCATATTTGCTCCTGATTGGTTGGTGGGCATGGCTTGTGGGTGTAATGGAGTGAGGGTCAATTTGCATATTACTCTCTTATTACATTAGATTGATTTTTTTACAGAGAGGAAGGGAGAGGGACAAAGAGTTAGAAACATCAATGAGAGAGAAACATTGATCAGCTGCCTCCTGCACACTCCCCACTGGGGATGTGCCTGCAACCAAGGTACATGCCCTTGACCAAAATCAAACCTGGGCCAGTCCGCAGGCTGGCACTCTATCCACTGAGCCAAACCAGTTAGGACCATGTATCACTCTTCCAAGAAAGTTACTTAAAATTCCCAGGCTTTAGCTTTCTTATCGATAAAGATATCACAGATCTGCAATCCCTAATCCACGATTCTGAAATCAGAAATGTTCTAGAAACCAAAAGTAGTTTTTCATTTGACCAATTCATTTGGCCTGACCTGAACTCATTTGACAGTTTCCTCACATTTCCACCCTGTCCTCCTGTCCAATCTTATTTTGTGAGGCTTTCTATGGAGTCTCCTGCAGCACTCCCCTCCTCTGTGTTACAAGAGTACTTCAGGTTAGATTTCGGCTACATGGATGTGTGTTCCAGTCAACAGTCATCTCCATCTACCTGCTCTCCACCTCTCCTCATCTTGTTAGAAATCATCTTCAATGCTCTCCTCAGAGAGAAAAATAAATAAATTTTGTTCAAATTCAGAATTTAAGTTATCCAAAGTAAAAAAAAAAAAAATTGTTAAGCTATCTTATTGCAAAACATGGTCTCAGGGAAGCCTAATAATGTATCTCTGGATGCAAAGGTATGGAGGAAAAACATCGCTTCTGTCTCTGAAACTAGTACTAGTTAGTTTCCACATTTAATAAGGTAAGAAGCCAGGGCATGACATTTTGCAGGCATAATTCTACAGCTTATACTAGATTATTGGGCATTGATTGAAAGAATGACTACAACAGTCAGAATTTATTACAGAAGAAAAATTCCATAATGAATATTCAAATAAGTCAAGTAGTTGGCAGCAGCCTTTTTATTAAGAAATATTGTTTTAATTTTTTCCTAGGAAAAAATGATTTACTCATAATTGATTTTATTAACAAAAAGAAAGTATGAAAACATCATAGGTTGTTATAGTTTCACTTGTAGACTATGGGATATTTATAATATGTTTTTCTCTGAAATGGAATGATTTCTAAATGGCAATCTGTTTCATATCACATTAATTTTGTCAGTTAATACCTGGTGGTTTTAGTTTGTAGCTCTCAGCATGATCAGCCAGAAGTTTATTGTGATGCTCATGCCTTATTTTTAAACAGAGAGACAAACTAATTTGCTTTTTTATAGGACATTGGCTTGTAAGAAATGCCTGTTCACAAGCAAATGCCATATAACCCTAACAGCACAAGTTGTAAAGTTTGAGACAGCCCTTTGAGGATTTGAATGCTGAATTTTTCTGTGAAGTACAAAATGACACAGGTAGTTAAGTTCACCTTAGGGAATGGTCAAAGTTAGCATCATATGAGATAACAAATCCAAAAGACATGGTGATACATGAAATCAATCCTTTTAATAATGTTTCACTAAATTACAACATGCAACCCAAGGGTCCATTGCATTTTATATATATATACTAGAGGCCCAGTGCACAAAAATTTGTGCGCTCGGGGAGGTCCCTCAGCCAGGCTTGGCCTGTGCTCTCTCGCAGTCTGGGACCCCTCGGGGGATGTCTACCTGCTGGCTTAGGCCCACTCCCCGGGGGATTAGGCCTAAGCTGGCAGTCAGACATCCCTCTGGCATCCCAAGAGCCTTTGGGGGATGTCCACTTGCCAGCGGGGAGCAGGCCTAAGCTGCAGTCGAACATCCTTAGCACTGCTGAGGAGGCAGGAGAGGCTACCACAACCACCGCTGTGCTGGCAACCATCAGCCTGGCTTGTGGCTAAGCAAAGCTACCCCTGTGGGAGCTCAATGACCACCAGAGGGCAGCTCCTGCATTGAGCATCTGCACCCTGGTGGTTAGGGTATGTCATAGTGACCAGTCATTCCCAGTGGTTCTGCTGTTAGGGTCAATTTGCATATTATCCTTTTATTATATAAAATAGAGGCCTGGTGCATGGGTGGGGGCTGGCTGGTTTGCTCTGAAGGGTGTTCCAGATCAGGGTGGGGGGGTCCCACTGGGGTGCCTGGCCAGCCTGGGTGAGGAGCTGAGGGCCATTTTCAGGCTGGCCATAGCCCTTTTCATGGTAGGGGTCACCACTGGGGTGCCTAACCAACCTGGATGAGGAGCTGATGGCTGTTTGCAGGCTGGCCACAGCCTCTTCAGGATGGGGGTCTCCCCTGGGGTGCCTGGCCAGCCTGGATGAGGGGCTGATGGCTGTTTGCCGGCTGGCCATGGCCCCAGCAACCCAAGTCCCAGAGAGGCTGGCTGGAAGCAAGTATCTGGGATTTATCTATCTTCTATAATTGAAACTTTGTTGCTTTGAGTGGAGGCCACAGCCAGGCAGGGCAGGCAGAAAGCTTGACTTCCTCCTTCACCAGGGCAACCAAGCCTCCTGCTTGCTCCAGCTTAGTGGCTGCTAGCTGCCATCTTGGTTGGGTTAATTTGTATATAGTCGCTCTGATTGGCTGGTGGGCATGGCTTGGGGTTTAGTGAAGTAACACTAATTTGCATGTTTCTCTTTTATTAGATTAGATATTATTGATTTTTTTACAGAGAGGAAGGGAGAGGGATAGAGAGTTAGAAACATCAATGAGAGAGAAACATTGATCAGCTGCCTCCTGCACATTCCCCACTGGGTAAGTGCCCGCAACCAAGGTACATACCCTTGACTGTAATTGAACCTGGGACCCTTTAGTCTGCAGGCCGATGCTCTATCCACTGAGCCAAACCAGTTAGGGCAGGTCCATTGCATTTTGAAATTTGGTTTGATCAACTATGAAAAACAAATTGAAATAAACCAGTCAAGTCTCTTAAATATATTCAGTGTTCTTGTCTAATTCAGAGTTGTTCCTCCTTTGTCATGATAAAATTCCTTTGATGCTACATTTTCCTACACAATATAGCCAGTATCTAAACAATGCAGTTGTGCTATTCATGAATAGGGTTACCTGTCCTGAATAAGTAACTGTATAAAGTCTTTTATTTCTCCTCTTGCTTCTACTCACCACTTCTCACACAGTGGGGAAGAAAGTCTTTGCAATAGAATGCCAATTTGCAAATGCTTTGTCTATATCTTTACAGACATTGTTTGTTTATTATTTATATCAGAGTTCTCCCACCACCATTTTCTGATTTCTGTCATGGTTTGTTCTCTCTTTTCTGGTCACACTTCAGTGTGTCATATGGGTGACACAAAGCTAAACTGGCTTAGTTTATAGACCATGAAATTTTGATAACAGTTCAGTTAATTTTGCATGAAGATCAAGGAGCCAAAGCTGCAAAAGTCATTCCTAGAAAACACCTTTTGCAAAGGGAAGGTTACTGTCTAGTGTACTGAGCCCAGCTCTTTGCCTGAGTTTATTTCCAATTGCATTATTCACAGCATACCTCCTGTTTGTGAAAATGACAGCTTCTGTATGATGGATTCATTTTTTCAGTCATTGTCTATATAATGGCCCTCTCTAAAATAAAGTGTGAATCTAACTAGATAATTAAGCAGGTGAAAAGCTGGTTGTTGTTTTTTCTTTTCACAGTTATCACATTTAATTTCCAAACAGCCATAGGTTCATGGCTTTCTGAAAGGCTCCATTTGAATCAAAGATACCCAGTTAGTAATTCTAGCATAGTGCTTATCAAGATACAATCAAATTACAGTGACTCTGGCATTCATTTAGTCATTCAAAAAAACTCTGGGCATAAACTACCAAGAGGAACGCAATTTATCCCCTCACAGAGGCAGCAACCTACTCAGGAAAACTTTTTTCATCAATCACATAAATAAAAAATACTTTATTAGGTATTTCTTGCTGCAGAACAAATTACCTCAAAACCTAGTTACTTAAATATAAATATTTATTATCTCACAGTGTCTATGGATAAGGAATTCAGGAGTGCCTTCGCTAGATGGTTTTGACTAAGGGTCTTTATAGCCACGGTTGTAGTCGTTCGTTAAGTTCACTGGAGATTCCAGCTCACCCAGGACAACCCTGGCTATGTCTCTTTTCCTGGCATAATTATAATTAATATTGCCTTTCATTTTCAAAAGTGCTCTGAATTGCACAATAGTCACTGAAATAATAAGAAGTTATACACAGAGCAGACAAAAAAAAATGTCTGCTGTTTCAGTTTCTTATCTTCTCACCCATATCCACCCTCAATACATATGGAGTAATCTTCCTTCCCAAATGCTTTCAAGTTCTCTCATTTTTCCATCAATTCTGAGAACATCCAATATTAATTTAATATATTTCAATTCACATAAGTTAACCCTAATCAAGTGATGTTGCTTGAAACATAAGAATTCTAAACTGGCCCTAACCGGTTTGGCTCAGTAGATAGAGCATTGGCCTGCAGACTGAAGGGTCCCAGGTTTGATTCCGGTCAAGGGCATGTACCTTGGTTGTGGGCACATCCCCAGTAGGGGGTGTGCAGGAGGCAGCTGATCGATGTTTCTCTCTCATCGATGTTTCTAACTCTCTATCCCTCTCTGAAATAAATAAATAAATAAATAAATAAATAAATAAATAAATAAATAAAATATTTTTTAAATAATTCTAAACTGATACAACCATGTGGTGGCGGTTCTGTTTTATGCTCATAGCAATGTACATTTACGGAAAGGTTTGTAATCTATTGAGGTGAAGGGGGAATTACAGGAGCATTTTAAAACAGTTGTGTAATTACTATAGTACAGAGAAGAATTAGAAGGGATGAGAATGCTAGTTTGGAGTTATTGCAGTAGCCTGCTTGATACCAGATTGTGCTAGAGACTAGGCTATGGATTATGAAGATAGGGAGATGTTACTGATTTAAGAAATTTAAGAAGACTGACAAGACTTTGTGGTGGAATTGATACTCTGTAGAGTAGGAGGCATAGATATTAAAGATGATTCCTATGTTTTTGTTTTTTCTATAGAATGTGTGTTGAGTTTATTAACTGTAACAGAAGACACCGGAAGAGAATCAGATATGTGAGTCTGAGCTTCCTTTGAGACATTCTAGAAGAGAAATTGGGTGGGCAGTTGAACACACACAAGGAGGAACATTAAGGAGTAGCCTAAAAGGGTGGGGGGGCGGGGGTGAGAGATCAACCGAAGGACTTGTATGCATGCATATAAGCATAACCCAAGGACACAGTCAGTAGGGGGGTGAGGACACGTGCTGGGGGGAGTGAGGGCATGTACTGGGGGATGGCAATAAGCGGCGAGAGGTCAATGGGGGAAAAAAGATTCATATGTAATACTTTAAACAATAAAGAATTTGCTTTAAAAAGAATTAATTAGCACAGTAAAAAAAAGGAGTAGTCTGAGCTAGACTTATGTTTGCATGTCATCTTCCTACAGAGAGTAAAAATAATATCCATAGATGGGGTTCTCGCCCCTGGCTGAACATTAGAATAACTCCCAGAGTCGTCTTCACAAAAGATAATGCCCGGGCCTAGAGTTCCTGATTAACTTGGTTGTAGTGGAACTGCTACATTTAAACATTCTACATAAATGAAGATTAGAGCAAAAATACAGGAAACAGAGAACAGAAAAACAATAGAAAAGATTAACAAAATTAAAAGCTGGTTCTTTATCAGGTAAACAAATTTGACAAACTGTTAGCTAGACAAACCAAGAAAAAAGAGAGAGGATCCAAATCAACAAAATTATAAATGAAAAGATCTTACAACTGTACAACAGAAACACAAAGAATGATGAGACTACTATGAACAACTATAGTCCAAAAACTTAGAAGGAATGCACCAATTCCTAGTGACACACAACCTACCAAGACTGAATCATGAGGAAATAAAAATCTGATAAAGTCATTTGATAACTTTTTTTAAAGAATAAAAGAGCCCAGCTGGTATAGCCCAGTGGTTGAACACATACTATGAGTACAATTATTTTAAAGTATTTATATATTCACATAAAAATGAAATGAGAATATACAAATATGAAAATATAAGTTACAGTATTAGGGAAGGCAAATTTGGGGGCAATTATTCTCTACTTTCTAAAATTTCTATAATACTGCTACTTTGTATAAAAATAAGTAAAGACATGCCAAACTGATGGGGGATCAGGGGTAATATCTTTATATATCAGAGAGAGGGGTAGCAATGCTGTCATTCTGTTTTCTTCTAAAATTTATTTTAATTAAGAAGGGGGAGTGATCCTACAGCAGTCTAAGACCAAATAAATGTCAGCTCAGCATTTATGGAAAAAGCTAAGACTGGAGGCCAATAATGAATCAGCCTAACTCAGAGACGAATACCATAGAGTGAACTGTCATCTCAGTGCTTACATGTAATATGTGTCAGGGGATTAAGTGTGGATGAACGCAGTGGAGAAGTTCTACCTTCATTGCCAAAATGGTTGAGCTGTTGGTGGTGGTTTATAATCAGAGACCCAGATTTTATTCGGTTTAGAGTAGCTAGGGAATACTAAAAGCTCACTAGTAGGAAACCCTTTGAACTAACAGATGCAACACTAACAGCACTAAAAATGAGGATTCTAGGTTTTGTCTTTTGGGAAAGACAAAAACAATGGGAAAATGAACATAAAATTACAATTTTCTAGTCCATATATACTTAATATAATAGAATGCAAATATCTACAGTTGTGGTAAGTCAATGAAACTAATGTGCCATTCTCCATACTTTATATTTTTTCTTGTAAAACATTTAAATGCAAGATTAGCACCAACAAAACTTATATTTTCTAATAGTACTGATAACTACTTTTTATAGAATAATTAATTTACAGTGTTCAAAACATATTCATTTCTTTTATTCCATATAATAATTTCATGAATTTTTTGCAGAATTAATGCAAGCGCTATTATTCACATTTTACATATGAGAGAAAAAGAATTTAACTAACCAGCTGCCACTGAGCTATAAAGTAGCAGAGTCCAAATTTAAATCAAGGAATCTGACTCCAGGCCACCTGTATGTCTTGCTGACTCCCACAAATAACATTAATGTGATTAGAAAAGAAAACTAGTTTCCAGCAAAATTTATCCTATATAATAAAAGGCTCATGTGCAAATTGACCAAATGGTAGAACAACCAGTCACTATGATGCTCACTGACCATCAGGGGGAAAATGCTCAATGCAAGAGCTTCCCACTGGTGATCAGTGTGCTCCCACAGGGGGAGTGCCCCTCAGCCAGGAACCGGGCTCACAGATGGTGAGCGCAGCAGTGGTGGTGAGGAGTGGGCCTAAGCCATCATTTGGACATCCCCTGAGGGCTCCTGGACTGCAAGAGGGTGCAGTCTGGGCTAAGGGACCTTCCCCCCTCCCCAAGTGCACAAATTTCGTGCACTGGGTCATTAGTATTTAAGACACAGCTTTGACTCTCCTCTCAGCCCTCTCCCTATCCAGAATTTCCTAATACTCTCACTGACACTCCTCCCTCTCTGAAGAAAGAAAATATATTCACAAATGTGTTAGAAAGATACTGAGGAGGCTCCCAAAGTTTGCCTTTGCACTTGGAATGCTAACAGAGAGCCCCTGGGGGCTGGATGAAAGAAGATGAAGGAATTAAGCAAAAAGACATATACAGTATATCACATAGACACAGAAAACAATATGGTGATAGCCAGAGGGAAGGGGGAACTAGGTTGATGTGGGCAAAGGGCGGAGAAGAAATGGGGATAGAAAGAGACTTTGCTTGGGGCGGTAGATGCATGATGCTTTATGTAGATGTTTTGTTGAGCTGTACACTTGAAACTTATACGGTGTTGTGAACCAATGTTACCCCAACAAAGTCAATAAAAAATAAAATAAAAATCATTAGATTATAAATAGACAATAATAAAAAAGCAATGAAATAAACTAATGGTGATATTTCTAGAGCTGCTTAAAACAGGAAAAGAAATACTTTGGGGGCCTTCAAGTCATACAACTGCAGGATCATTCATTCTACCTATGAAGCTGACCCCATGGAGCATTCTCAGCAATTTAGGATACGAGCTGTGGTAAAGTGAAAAAAGGAAAATAAAGTTTAGTTCTACCACATATAAGCTGTGTGACCAAAATTAAAGAAAACCAAAAGACTCCAAGTCTCCATTTCCTCATCTGAAGAATGGAAGTTTTTATTTACATTGTTGGAGTGAAGATGAAATGAGATAAAACTTCATTTCAGGAAGTGCTGGTCATTATTCTTAATATTTTCAGCTGGTTGCTTTTAGAGGCTTTTATCTTCTAAAATCAAGTTACTTCCTCTACCAATGTTGTTATTCTAGAAGGAGCCTCATAAATTTTACAATTATTGTTAGCATTACAAAGAAAAAGCAACTCATCTGATGTAATGAATGTGTTATAAAATCCATTTTTATAACTTTGAGAATTATCAAGAAAGCTGGGAAATTATGACTTCAAAGTATTCAAAATGTATTTTTCTTTTGCATTTTCTGATCACAAAGAAGACACCTAGCATATTTAAAATAACATACAGTTGTTGATTCAGATAGATAAAATTATTATTGTATACTAGTGCCCCAGTGCACAGATTCATGCACATTGAAAGGAAATTAATTAGAAGGTGGCCGAGGGGGTGGGACTGGGCAAGATGAGAAGGACATGAGCTGGTGCAAACCTCCCGTGGTCTCTCCCCAGCTGGCAGCACCTGGGGTGGCGCCGCAGCTCAAAGGGCGTCTGCAGTGTGAGTGGGGTCCCTCTGGCAGATGGGGTCCCTCAGCCTGGCCTGTGGGGATTGAGCTGAAAACAGCTTTCTGACATCCCCTGAGGGGTCCCAGATTGCAAGAGGGCGGTTCTCGGGTGATACACCCTGGAATCAGGCTCCCTCCTCTCTGGTTCCAGGGTGTGTCACCCAAGAACCGCCACTGCCAATTCACCGCAGCTCAGCAGCTCCTGCATTGAGTGTCTGCCCCCCTGGTGGTCAGTGTGCATCATAGCTATCAGTCAGATGGTTGGATGGTTGCTTAGCCATAGATCCATAGATAGATAGATAGATAGATAGATAGATAGATAGATAGATAGATAGATATTGTACATATACCCAACTTCTAAAGCATAAGCCCATCAAGTTTATTAACTTCATCCCATTTCCCAAATTGCCAGGGCACACATCTGGCAATTTACCTTACAATGATAATGTTCTCCAGCTTTGATGGTATGTATTCATCTGACTGTAATGTATAGATTTAAAGAAGTTTTAAATCTACTCAGCATCTATTCCCTATTCCTTCTTCCAAACAGCACCCCAATTTGGTCCCTATCTTCCATAGAGCCCATGTTCCCAAGGGTGAGCCAACTCCACTGTTAGAACCTTAGATAGGCCTAGCTGGACTACAGGTAATCTAGTCTTTCTCCTTGCAAGTGATTGGGTCAGAAATGGGCACATGATTCATTGAAGGCCAATGATATTCTTAATGACAGACCTTGGGAGGGAGGGGGAATAGCAGGCCGATCATTCATTTTTCTGGGAGAGCTTTCAGACAAATTCTTTCTTCTTTTCCTTTCACACGCTGTCATGCACAAATGTGATGTCCAGTCATAGGAAGAAGCCAACACTCAGAAGGAGACAGAGCAAAGAGAATCACAGATAAATGGAGCCAAAGCCACTGCATGAAGGGTCCCTGTGGCCCTCTTTACTGTAACATTTCTCCATTTGTGAGTTAGTACATTTCTTCACTGCACTGTATAAAACTAGTAGAATTGGATTTTTATTTTCAACTTGATGCCCATGTAACCCAGATGATATGGAACCAAAGACAAAATGTTGTGTTGTGTGTGTCCCACAGTCACTGTGTTCTGAGCATTTCTTTTTAAATCACAGGCATCTATACCATCTGTTACTTGTTATAATAAAAACTAAACAGAGAAAAGACATGTAACTGCCCAAAGCATTAATGTGCAACAGACTAAATCTAGGGTAAAATATTTCTGTCTCTCCTACCCTAACACTTTCTTTTCCTTGGGTTGCATTTTTTCACCATTAAGATCATCCATAAACTGGGGAAATGATCTACAAAAATGTCACCTTCATTTTGCAATAATTTGAATATATAATTATTCATCCATGTAAGAAAAACAATCCATTTTAGAAAATTAATTATTGAGTGTATAAATGCTTTCATTCTTAGAATGTGAATGGACTGGGTCATAATTAATGCTTTCTAGCATGATTCTTATAAAGTGTTTATCCAATCAGATTTGACAGCCTACTTGCCCAACTTGACTCTTACGCCTTCAAGATCTTAGTAAAACAGAAATGAATTTGAAAGTTGTTCTAAATAGGAATGTAAAATTAAATGTAATATTCCTACTGGATTGCTATTATTTTTATTTATCTAACTAATATTGCTAATGTCATAACAGGAAAAATAGAATGATTTACGTTGTTTTTGCCCACAAAGCTATACATTAATCTCTTCTTAAAGGAACAGTTAGATCCTGAATGTGGACAACCTTAACATAATTGCATTTTGCAATCTCTGCCCAGTGCCTTTTTACTTTATCATATATGCACAGCTTCTTAATAGTAAAAGAACATTTATACTGGCTGTATTAAATAATATTTTGAAGCCAAAATATCTATATATATAAAAAGCCAATGTCCATGATGACCATGATGACCAAACGACAGGTCACCATGAGGGCGGGTGGGTGGGGTGGCGAACGTGGAGCAACAACAGGTGGGTGGGAGAAGCTGTGAGCACAGCAGGGTGGCAGGCAAGTGGGTGAGGTGGTGAACACAATGAGCAGCAAGTGGACAGGTGGGCGGGGCTGTGAGCAGTGGTGGGCTACCACACGTGATTTCACATGTTGGGCCTCTAATATAGTATAATAAATATATAGGATTCTATCTTGGCCCACATCCAATGAACTTTAATTATTAAGCTATTTAAACTGATAATAAGATATAATTTCTGAGTAGGTGATACTCTCCAGTCAGTATGAACTATCTGGGAAAAGAAAATCAATGTCTCAATATATATCTATACTTCATAATTGTTTTAGTATTTCTTAACTTTATATAAATGCTTGCTATTAAAATATTACAATTCACTCCCAACACCTCTAGATAGAAACCTCCACTTGGAGCCCCTATATTTAGAGCCTTCTAGAGGTTAATTCCTTCTGAAAACATAGTTTCCACCCCTGTAGTAAACTCTTTGACTAATATTGCCCATGTGAGTTTATGGTCTGGTGACCTAATCTGTCACGTGGTCCAATAATGATTTCTCTCAATCTGTGGCTGCAGGTTGTATGTCTGGTTGCTGGTTGCCGGTAGGGACATTATCTTCCATCAGTTTAAAAGACAGATTCTGCTGCCCCCAAAGGCCAACAGAAAAGTGCAAACTCATAAGTATATCCCCAAACAGGTCCTCTATATCTTTAAAATGCAAGGACTTGATAACAAATAGGATATGCACATGGCCAGGTGGCAATGTCACCTTTCAGCTTACATCAAGGCCATATTGGTCTTAGCAATGTTTAACAGTAAAAAGGAAGACAGAATCAGTAACCCTACAGTTAAATTTCTCATGTTTGCTTTTACCTTTCACTCACTGTTTACATTACTTTGCAGACACGCTCAGATAGGCACACTGACTCAACCATGGGAGTGAGTTTGTGAGATTAATAAATTTGGAAGAGAAAACTTGGGATTTAATGCATTTGCTTTCCACACCTGAAATCCCTAAGTGTCCACAGACAAGGGCTCCACTGTACATGATTTCAGAGTTCAAGCAAAACACTCAAGGAAGAAAATATCAGTTATTAAAAATGTACCTTTTTCTCATGTGGATAGAGGTTTACAGTCCAGAGACATAAAATATTGTTACAGTGCAGATTGTTTCTCTGTTCCCTAGTGACCACCACCAAAATGACTTTGACAAAAATATTAATTTAAAACCAGAAGGATTTGGGAGTTGGGTATAAAAGAGGATCTGCTGACTTAGGAGGATTTTAAACACCAAGGAGATTTCAGAGAGCTTTAAAGTAAAGATATAATACTACCCATCCTCTAAGACTTGGGTCAACCACTAATATAAGAAACAGTAAATGAAATAGGTCTCAAGATGGATCCTGAGACTTTGCTTGTCAAAACAAATAAGCAAATAGTAAATATCTATTTACACTTCTATGAACCCACCAGAAAAAAATGCTACTTGGTATCAAATTAAAATATCATAAGCACCATAAAATAAGATTATGGGAATTTGCAAAGAAAATGGCACCTTCCCTTTAAAAAGTGACAGGGTGGTGTCAACAAGATTTAGATAATTTGCTAAATGTATAACATTTGCTTTCTGTTACATTTCCTAACTGACACAGTCCATTAGCATTAATGCAGAAACCCAAAACAAAGTATTTTCAGAGTCATAAGATGAATCAAATTATGTTCTTTGGACAAATAAGATTTAGGAGGGAAGTGTCTTATGAAAAATGCCAGGAATTGTGAAAACAAACCTTATTTCCATTTAAAATACAACCACAAAAAAAACATACTTTAAAAACAAATCTTGGCCACCTGCCACCTTTACAATAACAGATGAATCCCCAAATGCCTGTCGAGGTGTTTTGTTTTTAATGGTGGTACCAACCCAATAAAAACATTGGACTCCATGCTATATATGTCCATTCTCTTAAACCTGTAAAGTGAAAGTCCTTTTCACCTGCCTCAGGTCTGACCTGAAATTAGGCCATGGAGAAAGAAGTTATAAATCACTGTTCTGTCAAGTCGAAGTCAAAAGACAAGCATGTAAATCGCTCAGGGGCTAGACAAGATTTGTCCCGAAGGCAGAAGTGAAATGTTTGCTTACACCTTTATAAATAAAGTTCTGTCAAGCTGCAAGGAAAATACAGTCACATCCATAGGGATAGTCAGGGAGCTAGCCCTGTGAATCTGCAATGTAATCTATTTCCACACAAAGGACATTTTCACCAGCTTCCTACCAGGATAGTAAATAATCAGTAATCATCCCAGATGGTGTGAATCTAAACTTATCAGTGACAGATAATAAATCAGGGCATTCTGATGGGTGCCAATGATTTCACACCGATGGGAAATTCAAACTGCTAAGTAGCATAATTAGTTACAGATAATTCCAAGACATTAATCATGCTTGGGATAAATCTTTGAAACAGTGAAAATATTCTTCATCATCTATATTATCCAATGCCTGAAAGGGACTAATTTGGCACTAGCTTGTAAGCATGGAGGCATTTAAGATAAACAGCACTTTCTTAATAACCAGAATTGAGAGTCCATCAGACATTTTATAAAATGAAGTAGCCTTCCACAGCTACCTTTTCAATATCTCAAGTTTCACTCAAATAAGACATTTCATTTTATATTCAAGAAATTTTTTAATTTAAATTTTATTCATTTCCAACATTTTTTTTTGAAAATGCGACCCTTTTTATTATTATTAAAGAATGCAATATCCACCTCAGGAATACTTATGAAGCAAGTGAGTTTTTGGGGGGCATCTTGGGATCTCTTCCATATATATATATATATATATATATATATATATATATATATATATACACACACACACACACACACACACACACACACACACACATATGTGTCCTGTAAAGCTTCCCAGGGTCCTTCAACTTAATGCCCCATTTGGGCCTACTTTCTCTGGAATGGATCACCAGTCATTTATTTTCCTCAGACTTCTTGCAAAACATACTGCTCCCACATCACATTCTCTCAGAATCTAGACCTTCACAAGCTACACTCAGTAAAAAGCCATACCCAAGAATTAACAACTGAGAATAATTCAATAAAAACTTGTATTCCCCAATATTATAACCACATTTTAAATTGGTAGGCTTAGAAATGAGGGGCGAATTTCGGGTGTTATATTGGTCTTTGGGGACTCACAAATCATGACATAGGAGCAACTAGCTTCTGGCTAGAGTTGGTTATGAGATGATAGGCCAACACAGAGTATATAAGCTACCAACGTGAGTTGTTGTAAGCATTCAAAAGCACTTTATGCTCAGAATGCCACAAAGCACAGTGTACGGTTTCCTCTTGGTCTTCTTTAAATTGTCTACCATCCAAAATCTAAATATATTCTTCCAGATCATGCATCCTTTCTTATAATCATGGTGAGTTTATGATTCAGAACTTTTTCATTTCCATGAAATTAAATCTGTTCATTCTTTTTCTCTGAACTCTGGTGTTTTACATAACTCTTGTAAAAGTCTTCCTCTCCCATAAATGAATTAAAATATTCCCTTCAGTCATTTTTGATACTTTTACTTTTTTTAATCTTTATTGTTCATATTATTACAGTCATTCCTCTTTTTCCCCCATAGCTCCCCTCCTCCCAGTTCCCACCCCACCCTCTGCTCTTACCCCCCACTATCCT
>PVJC01012432.1:0-39751 GCA_004026665.1 Murina feae
GAGGACAGTTGGGGGGACCCAGGCCAGCAGGGGAGGACAGTTGGGGGGACCAGGCTGGCAGAGGAGGACAGTTGGTGGGGACCATCCTGGTAGGGGGAGGGCAGTTAGGGGCAATCAGGCCAGTACAGGAGCAGTTAGGTATTGATCAGGCTGGCAGGAGAGAGGTTAGGGGCAATCGGCAGGCGAGAGGTCGGGATCCAGTAGTCCTGGGTTGTGAAAGGGATGTCCGACTGCCCGTTTAGACCCAATCCCACCATGGGATCAGGCCTAAACAGGCAGTCGGACATCTCTCAAGGGGTCCCAGATTGGAAACGGTGAAGGTTGGGCTGAGGAATACCACCCCTACCTCCTACTCTCACTCCGTGCATGAATTTCGTGCACCCGGCCTCTAGTATATCAGAAAATTGGATCTACTAAAAAAAAAAAAAAAAAAAAAAAAAAAAAAAAAAAAAAAAAAAAGGAAAATCATCAAAGAAGGAATAAGTGAAAGTAAAATAAAAACTTTCATTTTTCTTATTAAGTGATCTAACAGTTTGCTCAAAATAATAATAGCAACACTGTATTCAGTTATGTATGCTTGTAAATACCTTACATGTAACACACATGTAGGCTTATGAATGTTTATACTAGCAAAATGAATGACTGCGATAGGAGAAAGGAATGAGGATTATTTTGTCATTAATAAGGTGAACTTACACTGCCTGTGAAGTGGTATAGTGTTATTTGAAAGTGAATTTGGATTACTTGTAAATGTATATTGCAAACTTTAGGGCACACAAAAACAGTTTTTTTTAAAAATATGAATTTTTTTTAATAGATTTCAAAGAAAAAAGAAGAGGGAGAGGTAGAAACATCCATGATGAGATCACTGATTGGCTGGCTCCTGCACACCCCCTACTGGGGATCCAGCCCGAAACCCGGGCAAGTGCCTTACCCAGGAATCAAACCCTGACCTCCTGGTTCATAGGTCGATGCTGAACCACTGAGCCACAAAACTACAGACTTTAGAGTTTTAAAAGGTATAAATTCATATGCTAAGTACAGAAAGAAAATGAAATCATAATTGGAAAAACAAAAGAGTGAAAGACAATAATTGAAACAAAGAACAATGACAATAGAAAAAAGTTACCAATATAGTAGATATTAACTTAACTCTATCGATAGTCACTTTTAACAATGGTCTAACTGCACCAATTATGAGAAATTTCAGAGTGGATCAAAACATTCAACCCAACTATATGTTGCCTACAAGAAACTCACGTCAAAACAGAGACACCCATAGATTAGCAGTAAATGGATGGCCCTGGCCAGTGTGGCTCTGCCATCCCATGCACTGAAAGGCTGCCAGTTCAATTCCCAGTCAGGGTGTATGCCCAGGGTGTGTGCTCAATCCTCCAGTAGTGGGCATGCAGGAGGCAGCTGATCAATGATTCTCTCTCATCACTGATGTTTCTATCTCTTACTCCCTCTCCCTTCCTCTCTGAAATCAATAAAAAAATATTTTTAGCCCGAGCTGGCTTGGCTCAATGACTACGGCATTGGCCTGTGGACTGAAAGGTCCCAGGTTCGATTCCCAGTCAAAGGCACATGCCTGGGTTGCGGGCTTGATCCCCAGCGAGGGGCATGCAGGAGGCAGCCAATCAATGATCCTCTCTCATCATTGATGTTTCCATCTCTCTCTCTCCCTCTCCCTTCCTCTTTGAAATCAATAAAAATATATTTTAAAATATTTTTAAAAAGAAAAGGGCTTATCTGCTCTTTATAAAAAAATAAAAAGAAAGAAAATATACCCAGTCAGTGTGGTTCAGTGGTTGAGCACCGACCCATGAACCAGGAGGTCACCAGATGGATTCCCAGTCAGGGCACATGTCCAGTTGCAGACTTGATCCCCAGAAGAGGGCATGCAGTAGGCAACTGATCAATACTTCTCTGTCTCACTGATCTCCCTTCTCCCTCTCCCTCTCAAAATCAACAAAAATATATTATTTTTTGAAAAAGTAAATGGATAGGGAAAACACCTCATGCTAATACTAATAGGAAGAAAGCAGGAGCACTTAATTTCAGACAAAGCAGACTTCAAAGTAAGAAAAGTAATCAGAGATGAAGAAGGGCATTACATAATGATAAAATTATATTTATATAAATATAAATTCTTCAAGACATAACAATTCCTAACATGTATGCCCCTAACAACAGAATCAAACCATTAAGGCAAAACCTGATACAAGTGCAAGGAAAAATAGATGAATCCACTATTATAGTTGGAGACTTCAACAATCCTCCCCCGGAAATAGATCCAGCGGACAAAAATATCAATAAGGACACAGTTGAACTCGACACCACCATTAATCAACTGTATATAATAGACATCTATAGGCTACTTCATCCAACAACAGAATACACATTTTTCTCAAACTCACCAAAATAGATTAGGCTAGACCATAAAACATACCTTAACAAATTTAAAAGAGTAAAAATCACATGTCTCCTCTCTCAGATCATGATGGAAAACATTAGAAATCAATAATAGGCCCTAGCTGTTTTCTCAGTGGTTAGAGCATCAACCCATGGACTGAAGGGTTGTGGGTTCGATTCCGGTAAAGGACACCTACCTCATATCTTGGTTGCAGGCTCAATCCCTGGCCCTGGTTGAGGAGCATGTGGAGGTAACAAATCATTATGTCTCTCTCACACTAATATTTCTCTCTGTTCCTCCCTCTCCCTTCCACTCTCTCTAAAAATCAATGAAAAATTATCTTTAGTGGGGATTTAAAAAAGAAGAAAAAGAAATCAGTAACAAAAAGGTAATTGGAAAATCTCAAAATATGGGGAAATTAAACAACACACTTCTAAATAACTCATGAGTCAAAGAACACAGTACTGCAAGAGAAATTTTAAAGTATTTTGATGTAAATGAAAATGAAAACACAACTTATCAAAATTTGTGGGAAGCAGTGAAAGCAGTGCTTGAACAGAAATGGACAGCATTGGATGCACATATTAGAAAACAAAAAAGGTCTAAACTCAATCTAAGTTTCCATCTTAGGGAACTAGAAAAAGAAGAGCAAATTAAATTCAAAGAAAGAATAAAAGGAATAATAAAAATCAGAGCAGAAATCAATGAAAGTGAAAAAAGCAAATGAATAAAATCAATGAAACCAAAAGTTGATTATTTGAAAAGACTGAGAAAATCCGTAAGCTTCCAAGGTAACTAAGAAAAAAAGAGAAAGGACACAAATTGTAATTCTGGCTATGAAAGGACATGCCTAAAGGTCCCACTGAAATTAAAAGGACAGATAACAGGGAAGGGGGGATAATAAAGTGCTGCTATGAATAACTCTATGCCCACGAATTTGATAACCTAGATGAAATGGACAATTCTGTAAAACAGAATTTGCCAAAACTCACACATGAAGACACAGACACTATAAACAGGCCTATAGTATTTAGTATAGAAACTTGGATTCATCTTTCTTTATAGAAGTTCTTCCTATCTATCTATGAAGTTCATTCCTGCCATTATCTCTGAAGGCATCCAGATTGTTTCAAGACTCCTCTGACACTTAGTTTTTTTTTCCAAAAGAGGTCTTCTTCAATTCCTCTCCTTGTTATGTTGGCTTCTCTATTTCTTTAGATACAAACAGAATTTGAGATCATCTCCTATAGTTTTCATGTACCTTCAGAATCCAAAGTTATTGTTTTATGGAAGATGGCCATGCAGATTTTAGAAAGGTAGGCATGTATTATTGGGAATTCAAACAACTAAATAATAAGAGAGCATACATAAAGGTTAAAAAATGCTAGTCTAGTAAATTAAACAACAGAATGTATAAAAGTAGAAAAGATTCTCACATGAGTGGTCTGAGGAGATGTTGTGCGGCACCAAAACAAAGTCATCCGTGTCACAAGAAGAGTTCTTGCTGCTAGTACTGGCAGAATCTTTGGACACTTGTAGGTAGCTGGGAGGGCCCAATGGTGGGGAGGACAGGTTTTCTTCCTGAATATGCTGCATATCTGCAAGGGACTAAAATTAACAACATAAAGTTAACACTGGCCTAATAATAAAGTGCAAGTCAGAACAGGCATTACAATAAAGATGTAGGTTTGTTTTTTCATTTAATTAGGCATAAAGTTCAATTTCATCTAAAATTTCAATAAATCTCTTTGGAAATCTTTCCCTTCAAAAAGCACCGTTTTTAATTTCTTTGCATAAAGACTTCTTAAATATTTTCCAAAAGTGATACTTAAAAACATATCATGCCGCCCTAGCCGGTTTGGCTCAATGATAGAGCATCCTGGGTTTGATTCCGGTCAAGGGCACATGCCCGGATTGCGGGCTCGACCCCCAGAAGGGGGCATGCAAGAGGCACCCAATCAATGATTCAATGATACCCTCTCATCACTGATGTTTCTATCTCTCTATCCCTCTCCCTTACTCTTTGAAATCAATTATATATATACTAGGGGCCCAGTGCACAAAAATTTGTGCACTGGGGGTGGGGGGTCCCTCTTCCGGCCTGTGCCCTCTCGCAGTCTGGGACCCCTCAGGGGATGTCCACCTGCTGGCATGCCTGGCCAGCCTGGGTGAGTGGCTGATGGCTGTTTGCAGCAAGGCTAGCTTGAATTTGTTTAACTGCTAAAGTTGAAACTTTGTTGCTTTAACCGGAGCCCTGGTCGGGTTGCCCCTGACAACCCAAACTCCCAGCGCTTCCTTGAGCCCAAGTCTGGAAGCAGGTCTCTGGGGTTTATCTTCTATAATTGAAACTTTGTTGTGGAAACTTTGTTGCCACAGCCGGCATAGGCAGACAGGAACCTTAGCTTCCTTCATCGCCAGAGCAAGCCTCCTGCTTGTTCCAGCTCTGTGGCTGCTGGCCGCCATCTTGGCTGGGTTAATTTGCATACAGTCGCTCTGATTGGCTGGTGGGTGTGGCTTATGTGTCTCGGGGTGATGGTTAATTTGCATATTACTCTTTTATTAGATAGATGTATATGATGCTATTTAGCACATATACCTGTATGCCTCACCTACAAGTTCTGAGATGAGTCTGTACCATCCCAACATCCCCTGTTTCAGCTCATTGCCTAGCAAAGCAGATACTCAACTGTTTATTTAACAATTACAATAAATTGTCCAGGGCCTTCAATAACATCTTTTAAATCTCCAAATGCAAAAAAAAAAACACTGTAAATGGGAAAGCAGCTCATATTATGTAAAAATGTAAACAAACCAATAAGGATAACTGCATTTAAGCCGAGAGATTTATTTACATTCACAAAAAGAAAGACTTGGAAAACCTTCAAGGTATGGGTGTACTTCTTTTGTTTTTCTTTTGTTAGGGGGAGGAGTTGGTCTATGGGAGATGGGACAGCAAGGGAAGAAAACATGAATATATGTAAACAAATACTCAGGTGTAAGTAACTCTTTATATCTTTTGGCACCTAGTTCAAGGTCTCTAGTGACAACTCTAATTGAATGTCTTGATTATGCAATGGTTTTCTAAAACATCGAAATGCATGAGTTATTATGTATTAAGACCCTATTACATTTAACCTTTGATCTATTTAAGAAGAGAAAAAATACTTTGTAATGCTCTTTTAATTCATTGCTGGTGCTTCTTTGAAAGTTACTGTGCAATGAAATCCGTCTCAAATCTCCTTATCTCTTCTTTTTGTGTGTGTGATGCACACTTGACATAAAATCTCCTTATTACTTTTTAAAAAATATGTTTTTATTGATTTCAAACAGAGGAAGAAAGAGGAACGGAGAGAGTGAAACATCAATGATGAGATAAAAAATTGATCAGCTGCCTCCTGCACGCTCCCTACTGGGGACTGAGCCACAAGCTGAGCATGTGCCCTGACCATGTTCTGGCTCATGGGTTGACGGTCAACCACTGAGCCTCGCTGTCCCGGGCCTCATTACTTTTCAAAGATAATTTATATTTCAAGAAAGTAAGACAGAAGGACTAATTATACTGAACATCAACCATGTGCTGGACACTGTGAAGAGCTTTCCTTCACTTCAGTCCCATTATGGAACCCATTCCATCCTATATAATAAAAGGGTGATATGCAAATCGACCAAATGGTGGAACAACCGGTCACTGTGATGTGCACTGACCACCAGGGGGAAGATACTCAATGCAGGAGCTGCCTCCTGGTGATCAGTGCACTCCTATGGGGAAACCCTGCTCAGCCGGAAGCTGGACTAACGGCTGGCAAGCGCAACAGGGCAGCAATAAGGATGTCCGACTGTGGCTCCTGGACTGCGAGAGGGTACAGGCCAGGCTGAGGGATCCCCACCCCAGTGCATGAATGTTGTGCACCAGGCCTCTAGTCTTTAAATAAACGGAACTCAGAAGGTCAGGATGTGCCCAAAATCACAACTAAAAGCAATTGAGTTGAAATGTTATTCCAAGTATGTCCAGGTCTTTCTAGTGGTTTAGGCAGCAACTATGAATTTCTTCCTCTGCTATTTATAACATTACCTGCGTCCACAGCAGTCTTGGTGAAAAAGACGCTTCTCCTTGCTCAAAGCTAATCTCTCCACCATCTGCGTTCCAATTTCACTCTCCCGGCCTCTTCAAGCACCTAGGTCAACTTCCCTTTTTCCTGACACTCCCACCTTCTCCACATAAACGTTTTTCATGTTCTCACATCTCAAATCCCTGCAACCCTCTCAATTACCATCTTATTCTCTTAACAACATTTCTTGAAATTATCAATCTAATCTATATAGCCAGTATCTTAACAAAAAGAGTGATTTGGACTTACTTTAAGGCTGTTTTTTGTTTTGTTTTTCTGCCTCTCAAAGATTTCTCTGTAAAAAGATGCATCTGGATATTTGTGTGAAAGTAAAAAAAAAAAAAAATGTGCACTTCTGTGCATTAACCGAGTAAGAGTCTACTCCAGCCACAGGAAGGAGAGAACGCATGTATAAAACCATCTTACTTTTGGCAGATTATTTTAAAAGCCAATCAAATCTACCATTTTCTAATCTCACCAACTGGAAATTATAGAGACATTCCTTCATTCCTTTTATTCTCCAGCTTCCCTTTTCATTTTCACTTTAAGCATGAGCTTTTAATAAAGTCCTTCTAAAAATGGGTTCCCCAGACTGTCATTCTAAAGCTGGAAGGCTGGGGAGGTTTGCGGGGGAGTTAAGAGATCAACTGAAAGACTTGCATACATGCATATGAGCATAATCAATGGACACAAGACACTGGGGGGGGGGGAAGAAAGGAGGGGGGAAGGTCAAGGGGAAAAAAAATGGAGACCTATCTATCACTCGTTGTAATACTTTAAGCAATAAAACAAAATTTAAAAAAGAAAAAATTAAAATAGAAATGGGTTCCCGCTGTAACCGGTTTGGTTCAGTGGATAGAGCGTCAGCCTGCAGACTCAAGGGTCCCAGGTTCGATTCCAGCCAAGGGCATGTACCTTGGTTGCAGGCACATACCCAGTAGGGAGTGTGCAGGAGGCAGCTGATCGATGTTTCTCTCTCATCGATGTTTCTAACTCTCTATCCCTCTCCCTTCCTCTCTGTAAAAAATCAATAAAATATATTTTAAAAATAAAAATGGGTTCCCTCTGAATATGCCTCCTCTTTCCTCCTTGCCTCTTCACTCCCGTCAGCGCTCTGTCCTCTTCCCAGTCGCCCAGAGCCTCGCTGCTGTGTTGCTCTGCTTTTTAATGCTACCTACTCAGCAAAGCACCATCATGCTTTCGCCAGGCAAAGCCATTTCCAGCTCAACGTCCTTCCCACTGGCCTCTTTCTCAACCCTTGGTTATTCTACCACCACAGGCTCCGTTACTCCTGTTCCCACAGGTGCGTCTTGTTTCCTTTTTCTAGCGTAACCTTTGCTTTCTGTATTATGTATCATGCGTATCAAATATATACTTAGTAACAGCTACAGCTTACCAAGTACTCATATGCCGGCACCCTGCACATATTGCCACATGTTGCCTTTACGCAAAGGCTAACTAGTCCCACCTTACAGACACGGAAGCCAGGCTCAGCTCTGGAAATGAGTGGCCCAAAGTCAGGAATGAGCAAGCGGCCACAGCACTGATGCCAGTTATGATGACTCCAAACAAAGCCGACAGCCTTCCCATGGCAATACACTTCCTCCCCACTTATCCCATCACTCCAGATGCAGGGCTTGTCAGCTTTAAACTCGTGGGACGATGACCAAGCCTTGTTCGTCCACCTGCTTGTTCTATTCAGCTGAGTCTGCAGGGCTTTGAGAAGGGTGTTTGCTGTAGGCTGACTAGCATCCCTGTTAGCTAAGGGTTGTTAGGTTTCCCTGGAAAATAACAATAGCAGTTGCCCTAAGTATTTATTGTGTGTCAAGCACTGTAGCAAGTGCTTCTGCTCATTTATCCTTTTAAAACCCCATGAAGGAGGTAAGTTACACTCACTTCACATATGAGAAACCATCTTAGGAGATTATGTCCTTTGTCCTAGTTAGTATGGCAAGCAAGGGTTGTGAAGCTCCACCTCTAAGTAGCCTCAACCAGCTAATCATACAAGCGCTTCCTGTTATGGCTCCCCACCCTCCTGCCAGCAGAGGTGAAGAAATTCATGGTGCCAGGCTAACTTGGAATATACAATAGCTGACACAAGAGCCCTTGGACCTTGAGTTTGCAGAAAATTAAGGCCACCACCTCCCCAGCCTGCAACAGAGATCTGGGGAAGGGCTGGTCTGGGAAAATACAGAAGTGGGTAAAGGAAGACCTTGGGAGTAGAGAGGAAGCAGCAGTGACCCGCGTGACCAGAAGTTCTCAGGGTCGGGAAGGAGCACACAGAGGGGAGGGAAGAAATGGCTTGGGAATCTCAGCAGAGAGAAGAGGCTGGAGTAGACCAACCCTGCAGGCCCAGTAACCACACTAAGGGAGCCCACGTCAGTGACCGAGTCCAGGGTGCCTCCTCCATGCATAGGAACCATCCAAACTGTGCACGACATTCAGATAAAACAAGTCTTATTAATTCCTATCCACTGTGAGTTCAGTAAGAGGCTCTTTGTTTGCAAGTATCATCCTTCCCATCCCCAAAGGGCATGCAGAGACCAGAGTAGCACACTCAGTGTTCAGAGGAACACAGCCAGAAGGTAAAACTTCTTGCTGAAGCTATAAAGGGTGGAGATCAAAAGCTAGGTCCACTTGACCTACGCCTCGGCTGCTAGCAAACACTACATATAAAAAGAATACCTACAGTGTAGTCACAGGCTCCATCAGTGAACAGACACAGCAGCACTCACTGCAAGTATTTTAGTAAAACCAGCACTCACTGGCGGGGAGGCAAAGCGACGAGGCGGAGAGCTGCCGCAGGAGCTTCCCGAGGCGGAGCCAGCACACAGGGGCACGGGGACGGGGCAGGCTGTGGGAGCAAACACAGGAGAGGAGAAACACCACTTCGTAGTTCAATTACAGGACTTGACTGATAGAAAAACCTGTCAAAAACGCTACATGTTTGTGTTGACCAAAAATTCACATTAACCTTCTTATTAAATGCAGCAGCAACTAAAACTATTTCACCTTGGCTTTAGAAGTAAAAAACAACTGTTATGAAATAAACACAACTACAGGCATTTTAAAAAAGGTCAATGAAATCTTGAAAAGCACACTAAAAAATTAATTTTGTAATACAAATACTAACGTTTTCCTTAAGCTTGCATTCTCTCCTTAGTAAAAATGCAGAAAGTGGGTACTCACATTTTTTTACTGGAACTTGCTCAAGGAAAGGATGGCTGAAAAACGCTTCTGTAAAGAGAAATGAGAACGCAACCTTACTCAGCCCTCGATACATTAATTATTAACTCATTTATGTTGCCTCCATTTCCTCTCAATGTAAAAGCGTATTAGTTTTATAAGTCAAAATTATCAAATTGTAAGTAATTCTTAAGCAATGAAAATTTTAAAATCGTAACTGTGAATTTTCAAAGCATCCATTAACAACACAGCACACCGTGAGGCACTGAAGGGGCCGCGGTCCGTGCGCGGGGTTCTCAGCAGACCAGCCAGGAGCTGTGACCAGCCCTTCCTCGGCATCTTTTTGAACTATGGCTGTTCACCGTCCTAAGAGGAAACCTAGGGAGCTGATTTGTACACTAAATTCTATCCTTCTCCACTATCCGCCAAGAATAAAAACTACACAATAAGCCTGATAATAAAAGATAGTAAGTGGCTCAGCCAATGTTGCTAAGTGGTTAAAGCATCACACTATGAACCAGGAGGTCAGGGTTCAATTCCCGTGCCTAACCCGGCAGTCAGACATCCCCCTCTTGCAGTTCAGGGCTCTTGCAGTCCAGTATGGTACCCCTCGCTCCTTACTGCCCGCCTGCAGTGGAGGAAGGAGAGGCTCCTGCCACCGCTGCTGCACTTGTCAGCCATGAGCCCAGCTTCTGGCTGAGAGGCACTCCCCTTGTGGGACCACACTGACCACCAGAGGGCAGCTCCTGCACTGAGCATCTGCCCCTGGTGGTCAGTGCGTGTCATAGCAACCAGTAATTCCCCCAGTGGTTCCACAGTTCAATCGATTTGCATATTAGGGGTTTATTATATAGGACAGGATTACTACAGAAAAAATAGCAAACAAATTTTTTTCTAAAAAATTTAAAGATTAGAGTTAATTTGATAAGCATCTTCATTAAACATGTTTTATGGGTTTTTTGGTCTGTCATTTTGGAGCTTTGCTATCTTACCTAATAATAGACAAACATGTAAATTGACTATCCCTCCACTATGCTCACTAGCCAATCAGGAGAGTATGCAAATTAACCCAACAAAGATGTCAGTTAATTTGCATATATAGGCGCAAAGCAGCAGGGCAAAGATTGAAGGCTCGGCCGGAGCAGCGAAGGCCTGGGTCCCAGGTGCCGGAGGAAAACTGGTGCCGGCAGCCAGGGGAAGGGAAGGCCTAGTGCACGAGTCTCTTCGCGCAAAGGCCTCTAGTTTTACGTAAGATTCATAACAACAAGTTAACAAACTATCTCCCAAGGAGGAGCTGACACCCAAACAGTTTCAAGGGTAAATGTTCTTTCAAAATCTTTAAAAACTACATAATCCCTACAGTATTAAGCACTCTAAGTTCTTTCATTATACATGAAGTGGTAAAATTGCACATGAAGATACACTGTGATATATTAAAGTACTGAGGGGGAAATTTTTTAAAAATATATTTTATTGATTGTTTACAGAGAGGAAGGGAAAGGGAGAGAGAGTCAGAAACATCAATGAGAGAGAAACATCAATCAGCTGCCTCCTGCACACCTCCCACTGGGGATGTGCCCACAACCAAGGCACATGCCCTTGACCGGAATCGAACCCGGGACCCTTCAGTCCACAGGCCGACGCTCTATCCACTGAGACAAACCAGTCAAGGCTGAGGGGGAAATTTTTATCTTTAATGCTTATACTATAAAAGAAGAAGGTTCAAAATCAATGATAGTGCCTTTCACCTCAAGCATCTAAAATTCTGAGATAGCCCGGCCAGTGTGGCTCCGTGGTTCAGTGTCTACCTATGAACCAGGAGGTCACAGTTTGATTCCTGATGCAGGCACACGCATGGGTTGTAGGCTCCAATCCCCAGGGCGGGGTGTGCAGGAGGTAGCTCATCAATGATTCTCTCTCATCATTGGTGTTTCTCTCTCTCTCCCTCTCCCTTCCTCTCTGAAATCAATAAAAATATACTTTAAAAAATAAAAATTCTGAGACAGGGAGTGGCCTCTGAGAGGCCCCACAGCCCACTCCCACAATGCACACTGTGGCTTAGCTGCCGCGGAGCACAAGCACCAGGGCCGCCACAAGGAGGTGCCTCCCTGGGCCCTAAACCCCATTCTTTGAAGTTAGGCACTTTTCTACCAGGATTCTGGGGTGTTTCTCCTCCATTCCTTCTTCCCAGATCTTTTCCTAAATATTTCACCAGCCTCAACCTCTCCCCTCTGATATCCAGATGCCTTTGGTATCTGTACTTAGATACCAAATGACCATCTTAAACTTAACATGTGCCACCTAAACCCTCATCTCGCCTCTACACCTGCTCTTTCCCAATCTGTACCTGACAGCTCCATCCTTTCAGCTGCTCACGCCAAAAACTTGGGAGTCGTCTTTAAGTCTTCTCTTTCTCTCAAACCCCACATCCAATCCATCCAGAAATGCAGTGCCTCTACCTCCAAAAAGATCCAGAATTCACCACTTTCTTCCCACCTCCCTGGCTTTTGCCCCCATCTAAGCTGCTTCATCTCTCACATGCTGGCTCTCTGGTCTCCTTGAGTCTCCCAGGCTCCTCCTGCCTCCTCACCCTCAGCCCCCACCACAGGCTGTTCTCACCAAGCAACCAAACCGGTCATTTCCACAGTAGTCAGATCAAATTGTTCCTCTGCTCGAACCCCTCCAATGGCTCCCCACCACACTTAAAGCAAAGGCTCAAGTCTTTACATGACCTTCCCAGCTCAGGGCAGTGGTATGGCTACTCACTCCGCCTGAAAAGCTCTCCCAGAGCTTCGCTCACACACGCCAATCAAATCTTTATTCCAATGTCACTTTCTCAGAAAGGTCTGCATTCCCACCCACCCTGTAGTTTCTCTTCCTTCTTTTATTTTTTTCACAGTACTCATCACTTCCTAATACAGCAAGGAATCAGTTATAATTTGTTTGTTTGTCTCTCTCCCTCTAGAATATATGCATCAGGAGGGCAGGATTTTGTTTCTTACTCTCTCCCATACTAAAACACAGCAGGCACTCAATGAGTATCTACAAAGTAAGTGAAAGAGAGAGAAAGAAAGAAAAGTGAAACTGACTTTAATTTTCTTCTGAAACCTCTATAATGTCTTTTTAAAAAAAATCTTTTTAGAATATACAAATAAAATCAGAAAGCATGAGAAATTTGAAAATATTACTTACCAAAGTCCATTCTGTCTTTTTGGTTTTTCTGAAGCAAACCCAAAAGAAGATTAGCCAAATAAGGGGATGTTTCTCTGGGGATGCTGCGGGAAAGGGAAAGAAAACAATCTGAGTGTGAGTTTATATACTACATTAACCACGCAACTTTTGCCTTAAATGTGATAAAAATGTATATGCGATTTCACAAACACTCCATCTCATACAATACCATGGTAAAGCCTCAATCCTCAAAGGAAAAAACATACAATAAGGACCTGCCTTTGAGAATGATTCCTGTTACGTGCTCACTCCTGTGGTATTCTGGAATATACACATGAATAGAGCACTTCGCAAGCACAGGCAATCTTGAGTTTTAACACATCTGCAACCTGGGACTAACAGTTACTATAGAGTTTTCTGTTAAAAAAGGAGCAACCTCCCATTCATTCTGGGAAAGGCAGAGCTTAAATAAACACAAGCGAGAAATAGCACAGCTTCCTGAAATCCAACAAGAAAAAGTTAAGGCAACTGAAAAAGGAATAACAGGAATATGCAATTCACAGAATAAAACTACGAAAAGGACATTAAATAAACAAAGAAGAGTCAACCTCACTAATACAGAGAATAATGCCAAGTAAGTTACAGCGACCTGTCCTTCCCATTGTGAGGCAGCAAGTCTGACGGCGCCCCACCTTAGTCAGTGGGGGGCGCACTCTGTGCTGTGTAAGCAAGGAGCAGCCAACTGGAGAGCGTACCTTCAGTCCAGCAGGTCCACTTTAGAGGTCCATCCAAAAGAAACGCACAAATATGTATATACTCTCCCTCTTTGTGCCCCCCACTAATGCCCATTTGTAGAAACCAGAAAATACAAACAAGCATCTGATCAAACAAAACCTGCTATTATATGCAACTATGAGACTCTGTGTAGCCATTCTAAAGAAGGCAGTAGTTGCTGAACACTGTCTATTCTGTACTGTGAGCAGAAAAAGTTGCAGGACAATTTACAAAATACGAAGTAATTTGTATTGAACTATACATATGCATATAAATCCTATCTAATAAAAGAGTAATATGCAAATTGACCATCACAAGATGGCTTCCCCCATGTGGTCAAAGATGGCCACCACAAGATAGCCAGCAAGGGAGGACAGTTAGGAGGGACCCAGGCATGCAGGGGAAGACAGTTGGGAGGGACCCAAGCCTGCAGGGGAAGACAGTTGGGGGGGGGACCAGGCTGGCAGAGGAGGACAGTTGGGGAGGGGGAACCCAGGTCTGCAGGGGAGAACAGTTGGGAGGGACCATCCTGGCAGGGGGAGGGCAGTTAAGGGCAATCAGGCTGGCACAGGAGCAGTTAGGCATTGATCAGGCTGGCAGGGGAGAAGTTACGGGCAATCGGCAGGCAAGAGGTCAGAAGCCAGCAGTCCTGGATTGTGAAAGGGACGTCTGACTGCCCGTTTAGGCCTGATCCTGGTGGGATCGAGCCTAAACGGGTAGTCGGACATCCCTCAAGAGGTCCCAGATTGGAAAGGGTGCAGGTTGGGCTGAGGGACACCACCCCCACCCCCCACTCCCACTCCATGCACGAATTTCATGCACCGGGCCTCTAGTACATATATAAACAAGCATTCACCCATTCAAAAGGAATTTGCACAAGAAAGAGTTAGAAGGATACACAGCAAACTCTCATTATCCCTAGTAGGGGAAGGCCTACGGCAGTGGTTCTCAACCTTCTGGCCCTTTAAATACAGTTCCTCATGTTGTGACCCAACCATAAAATTATTTTTGTTGCTACTTCATAACTATAAATTGGCTACTGTTATGAATCGTAATGTAAATATCTGATATGCAGGATGGTCTTAGGCGACCCCTGTGAAAGGGTCGTTCGACCGCCAAAGGGGTTGTGACCCACAGGTCGAGAACCGCTGGCCTAAGGGGAATTTATTTTCTACTTTATGTACATCTATTCTGATTGCATCTCCTTCCTCTCACAGAACAAATATAACTTCCATAGTTTTTCTTTTTTTATTTTTTTAAATATGCTGTATTATTTTTTTAATATATTCTTATTTTTTATATATATTTTTAAATTTTTTATTTCAGAGAGGAAGGCAGAGGGAGAGAGAGAAGCATCAATGATGAGAGAGAGAATCATTGATCAGTTGCCTCCTGCATGCCCCCCTTCTGGGGATTGAGCCCGCAACCCAGGCATGTGCCCTTGACCAGAATTGAACCCAGGAAGCAACTAATGCTAACCATATTCTTACTGATTTCAGAAAAGGGAAAGGGAAAGACAGACAGACAGAAACATCAATGATGAGAGATCCCATTGATCAGCCATCTCCTGCATGCCCCCTCCTGAGGATTGAGCCCGCAACCTGGGTATGTGCCCTGACCAGGAATTAAACCAACTGACTGGTTCATAGGTCAATGCTCAACCACTGAGCAACACTAGCAGAGAAAAATATGTTTTATTGACTTCAGAGAGGAAGGGAGAGGGGGAGAGAGATAGAAACATCTCTGTTGACAGAGAAACACTGATCCACTGCCTCCTGCATGCCGCACACTGGGGATCAGGCCTGCAACCCGGGCACATGCCCTGACCAGAATCAAACCGGAAACCTCTAGGTGCATGAGACGACGCTCAACCAACTGAGCCACACAGGCCGGGCCCATAGTTTTTCTTTTAAATATACTTTTAAATATGAAAAAGAAAGAAGACTGATACAGGCACCTATGATGCACTAGTAATTTTCTAATTTCCTGTTATAACAAATGTTCTCATTGTCATTGAAAGAAAAGGCTCAATAATGGCAATACGTAAGACAGAAAGAGTCCAAATAAATAACATTATATTAACGAAGAGTAAAGCTCAGTGTAATGAAAACATACCTAGGCATTAAGCTTCTGTGTTTTTCATAAAATATCCTTAAGTCTTGAGGACTATTGGCCTGTTAAAAAAAAAAAAAGGTTTAATTTACTAAATAACAGGGGCAAAAATTCTAAAGCATATGATGGATGTTTACATTCTTGCTACAGAACATAGATTCTGAACCTGGAAGCCATAGGGTGCTGAACGAGCCATAGAGCCCACCAGAAACGTAATAAAACTCTAAAATGATATGTAAATCTACATGTCTGAGCACTGAGGCCAAACACTCGGGAGGCCTGGAACTAGGAAAAGATTAAGAACCACTATTGTAGAGGTTAAGAACTAATAAATTCATGGCCTATCCAACAGCTACACAGTTACTGTGTAAAATCAGGGTGCATTTTAACTTTAAGACCTTCAAGGGATTCCAGGAAGAGAACTGAGAGTCCCCTACTCTTCCGCCTCTCCACAGGAGCAAGCAGCACCCTCCCAGAGAGAGCTGCTGAATGAGCGAAGCTGCTTGTGCAGACAAACTGAATCTGAGAAGTAACTGCGTGACCTGGCTGTGTCACTGAATTCTAAATACCATCTTAGGCTAATAACTTCACTTTGAGCCGATCCAGTATTCAGACTTAAAAAACCTCCATGCAATTATGCAATATGAACTCAAGAGGAATCATGATTACATCCTAGAGGGCCTCGTTGACAGGATGTTAGGGCAAAGGAGGAAAGGGAGACAGATCCAAAACCTTTTCCATAAAACCTCAACGACTAGCTCTGACCCAGCAGTGACAGGAACAGCCATCTAGAGACAGTTCCCAGTGATGTTCCCAGGCTAGCCCTACCCCCTACTTGGATTCCAAGACCCTAAAACCAGGCTAAGCAGGAAACGCTGAGATCACAATTCATACCCACTAGTTTTCAATTTCCTGGAAAACCTATAACGGCTCAGTCCAACTACAAAAAAAAAGGCAGATAAAAAAAATTTTTTTAAATGTTTTGGCTCACTACAGCAGTTTTTGCCTGTAACAAAATCAAAATAAGTCACAAAGGAATCAAAAACACTGCTTTCAAAGTATTCTCCATTTTGTAAGTTAAAGGCAAATGCAAAATGAGAAGATCCCAAAACTGAGCACATAAGAAAAAGTCAGGATACCTGAAAAGGTGGTTTTCCAACGAGGCACTGGTATATTACTGTTCCTATGCTCCACAAGTCTGCCTTAGCATCATAATGTTGAGACATAATAACCTCAGGAGCCTGGGATAAGAAAGTTCGAGAGACAGCATTATGTTAGCTCCATAATTAATATGCACATATTAATTAACTGTAAAACAAAACTAAAATAAACAAAAAATTGTGATATTTTCCTAATTAAAATGAAACTAATGAATATAGAACTACTTTCTTACACTGACATTTACTGATAAATCTCGAAAACAATGTTGCATGAAAAGAAGTTGTAGAAATAAGCATTTCTATATGTTATGAAATAAGGTAAGAGTACTAAAATAACAATAAAGAAAAACACACAGAAATTATAGGATAGAGGTTACTTCTGGGGGAAGAGAGTAGAGGAGTGGAAAATGGGAAAAGGAAGAGGTACAATAGGAACTTGGAACATCTATGAAATATTTTAGTTCTTTCTAAAAACAAAAATCATGGCAAAATGTTACCTCTGTTAAATACAGATGGTAGGAACACAAGTGTTCGCTATGCTATTCCTTTTTTTCTGCCACTTAAAAGCTTTTAAAATAACAGAAAAACTATAGTACAAAACATAATAAAAATTATCTTTAAAACAAGCATTTATTTCTCTGCTGCTTTGCTATAGCTATTTTCTCACCTCTCATTAGATGTTGCTTTTAAAAAATACCATCAATCAGGACAAGCATTAGCAGAAATGTAAAATATAATAAAGATAGTGAAATTTTATTTTCCAGGCATAATATTTTTATTGTCCCTTGTAAATTTCTTGAGTCGATTTTCTTTAAAAATCAGCTGAAGCACTCTCTCTACCCTTAAACTATTAGCCCAAGGCTGGACTAATTTCACACTCAAGAAGTGCAAAATAATTTCTAAATTATATTAAATTAAAAATTTCATATATATAAGCAGTAAAATTATAATCAAGGAAGTAAATCTAATGAAAAAATTTTTTTGAACTTTGATTACTAGTTCTCTTGATTTCAAAGTGATTTTAGATGAGATAAAATTCTAATTAAAAATAAATCCATTTTAAACTTAGAAGTGAAACAGGTACATTTATTTACTACACAGGATATTTCTAGGCCTAATACTTCATATTACTTTAGAAGTTCCATAACCTAACCCCATCAGACCAGGCAATATGTATATCTACATCATAAAAGGCCAGTGGCTGTCATGCTGGAATGATCAAATGACCGGACACCAGGAGGTGCATCGAACATCTCTCGGTCCCTGCCCCTGGCCCACAAGCTGCTCATGGGGGTGGGGCTCATGGAGGCGAGCTACTCATGCACAGCGGGTCTGGAGTCCCGCCAGCGAGACAGAGCTGGGTCTTGCACACTTTCGTGAACTGGGCCTCTAGTGAAAGAACAGAGGAAAGCTAAGATTGTTTGGCTTTAAGTGTGACACTGAGTAAAAAAGCTTCTACAATATAGGGATCTTATCAAGAGAGACAACATGCAAAATATTAATGTATCCTATAGCTGAAGAGATGCCCCAGAATATGTTTTATAAGTACGCCTAATATTACACGTCAAGTATAGCATGACCATACTTCATCCATTTTTATTTTCAATTTAATCTAGTAGGAAATTTTTACCACAATAATTTTTATTTATTTTAAAATATTTTCTATTGGATTGATTTTAGAGAGAAAGGAAGTGAGAGAAAGGGCGAGAGAGAGAGACATCAATGAGAGGTACACTGGTGGGTTGCCTGCTGCATAACCCCTACTGGGAATCAAGTCTGAAACTCAGCATGTGCCCTGACTGGAATGGAACCTGGGACTTTTTGGTGCACAGGACCAGGACGGCATTCAACCAACCTAGCCACATTGGCCAGGGCAATAATTAAAAAAAATAAAATAAAACCAATGGGCCAAGATGACTAACTTTTACAGTCCACTGTGCTAAAGCAAAAGATAACGCTATTATAGCATTATCAGTAACATAATTAATGTTAGTGTCATAAATAACAATTCAGACTCTATAAAAACTAACATCCTACTTGGGAACAAGCGTTATACTTATCAGGCTATGGCTATAAACACACAAGAATGTGGACACTCACTCACCATGTACATTGGGGATCCACACAGTGTTGCAGCCATCATGTTACTATGTAGGTAACGAGCAAAACCAAAATCCGCTATTTCACAAAATAAAAAAGAGAAAAACAAATGATACTTTGCTCACACTTAACCCAGATCATGTTTCTTCAGGAGATAAGAGGGCACAAAAGAAATTAACAGCCATCGAATAAGACTATTTACCAAAGAAAAAAGTAGCTACTTCAATTTTGACAAGCTGAGAAATAGTAGTAGTCAGCAATTGTTCAAGTCAGTGCTCTGCCAGTTTTGTAACCAAGTAGAAAACACCAAGCTTTGCAAGGGAAAACGCTAATTATAATAAACTAGAGACCTGGTTCACGAAATTCATGCCCAGGAGGGGGAGAGGGTGTCCCTCAGACCAGCCTGCACCCTCTCTAATCTCTCACAATCCGGGACCTCTGGCTCCCAATCACTTGCCTGCCTGCCTAATTGCCCCTAACTGCTTCTGCCTGTCAGCCTGAAAACCCCCTAACCACTCCCCTGCCAGCCCGATTGCCTCTAACTGCCCTCTCCTGCCAGCCTGGTCACCACTAACTGCCCTCCTCTGCTGGCCTGGTCACCCCCAACTGCCCTCCCTTGCCAGACTAGACCCCCCCAACTGCCTTTCCCTGCAGGCCTGATTGCTCCCAACTGCCCTCCCCTGCAGGCCTGGTTGCTCCCAACTGCCCTCCCCTGCTGGCCTGATTGCCCACAAGTGCCTTCCCCTGCTAGTCTTCTTGTGGTGGCCATCTTGTGTGTTGGAGTGATGGTCAATTTGCATATTACCTCTTTGTTAGATAGGACTAGAGGCCCGGTGCACAAAAATTTGTGCACTGGGGAGGGGGGGGCAGTCCCTCAGCCTGGCCTGTGCTCTCTCGCAGTCTGGGACCCCTCAGGGGATGTCTACCTGCTGGCATGCCTGGCCAGCCTGGGTGAGGGGCTGATGGCTGTTTCAGGCTGCCCACAGCCCCTTCAGGGTTTGGGTCCTTACTGGGGTTCCTGGTTGGAAGCAACTATCTGGGATTTATTTAACTTCTATAATTGAAACTTTGTTGCCTTGGTCCCTCGCTGGAAGCCTGGGTTGTCCCTGGGTTTATCTTCTATAATTGAAACTTTGTAGCCTTGAGTAGAGCTCAGGGCCTGCAGGGCCCTGGCTTCCTCCATTGCCTGGGGCAACTCCAGCTCCATGGCCACCACCAACTTAGCTGAGTTAATTTACATATTTGTTCCTGATTGATTGGTGGGTGTGGCTTGTGGGCATGGCTTGTGGTGTAATGGAGTATGGTCAATTTGCATATTACTCTTTTATTAGATTATTCATTGATATAGCTCTTATTAAATATCAACAACAAGTGTAGAACTTGAACTGTTTTTGTCCAGCAGATATCAGATACAATATAACATTAGAAAATTTTTAAATATTAAGAAATTATTTATCTAAAAACCATAAAAAACTTTTTTAAATCTAGCATTATAGCCCTAGCTGGTTTGGCTCAGTGGATAGAATGTCGTCGGCCTGCGGACTGAAAGGTTCCAGGTTCGATTCTGGTCAAGGGCAGGTACCTTGGTTGCGGGCACATCCCCAGTGGGAGGTGTGCAGGAGGCGGCTGATCGATGTTTCTCTCTCACAGATGTTTCTGGCTCTCTATCCCTCTCTCTTCCTCTCTGTAAAAAATCAATAAAATACTTTTTTTAAATCTTTAAAAAAAACCTAGCATTATAAACTGCTTCAAGTAATTTTGAGATATAAGAGAACTAAAAAAACCTGCCAAATAAAAAGGCTGAAATAGCCCTAGCCAGTTTGGCTCAGTAGATAGAATGTCAGCCTGCAGGCACATCCCTAAGGAGGGGCACATCCCCAAGGAGGGGGTGTGCGGAAGGCAGCTGATCCATGTTTCTCTGTCACTGATGTTTCTAACTTTCTATCCTTCTCCCTTCCTCTCTGTAAAAAAGTCAATAAAATATTTTTTTTAAAAAAAAGGTTGAAGTAAACGGTATCTTAGATTTCTTATGTCAAATTTAAAATCCCATGAGTTATAGAACTGGATTACGAGTTTGCTGCCAACAACTGCAGTACTTCAGCTTCTCTCAGACGAGGAGGAGCAGGATTTCCTGTGGAATTCCTAACCTGAGCCCCCTGTCCAAAATTTAGTATATGTTGCCAATAATGTAAAGTGTTCACTATCTCATACCTCACTGAACTCAATAAAAACTTTAAAAGTGCATCAACAAAATCACTCATTCTCACAAAGCTGAACTACAATTATCTAAAAACACTGAGTCTCAAAAATGTTCCTTGCGTGAAACCATGCATAGCCATTTACCTATTTTGATGCGAATACCACTGACACCAGACTTCCTGCGATTGGCGTACGACAGCAAGATGTTCTGTGGTTTGAGATCCCTGTGGATGATGCCTTTGCCGTGCAGAATCCGCATGGCAGCTGCAATCTGGTGCAGGAACACTCTGATGGTGTCTTCACTGAGAGTTCCCTTAGCTGGTAGGAAAGGAGTCGCATAAATACTTAACCACGAAAAATGTGTACAGGCTAGCCCCCCTTTTTTTACTTTAGTAACTTAAGTCTCTGAAGAGGTATCAGATATTTCAAAAGTTTTAATTAGTTTGTTGTAAAGGGAACTGATTTACACTGGCATCTTGTTTTCACTGGTATTCATTCCTGTTTTTCCTTTCTCATTTCCCTAAATACAACAGGTGCTCAACAAGTATGAGTCCCCTCCACAAACCAAAAAATAAGTTCTCTTCATTTTAGTCAAATCTGGGTCAATGTCCACATTTAATTCCAACCATTTTATGAGCACAAACTTAAAACAGGTGAAATCCTTGAACGGAGAGACTTGGCCATTACTGCCTCTTAGACCTGTCAGGAGTCTGCTCCCACATCTGCCTCCTTTAACCTCCCTCCTGACTCACACTCCTGTCCCACCACAGAATCCTTCGTAACTAAAGACACCTTTAAGAAGAAATGTTTTAACCTGTTTTCACTATGTAAAACGGTAGCAGGAATGTTATTTTTGAGGATAGTCATTATCCAGTAAATAAACAAGGCAGTGTTTCTGTATGTACGCTGGACTGGGTAATGCTAAGTAACAGTTTGGTTTGGAGTCAGGGCGCCTTTGCTCAAATCCTAGCTCCTCACCTGCTTTCTGTGTGACCCGGGAGATGATCCTGCTGTGCCCACCCCACATCCATAAAAAGCTGAAAACAGACCAACCACGTTGGATTTCTGTGACAGTCGAACAGGATAGCACATTTAATAACGAAGCCTTTAGATAAGTACTCAAATAGTCAGTACACAAATATAAACTTCTTATTGCAATGAATCTAAAATTCACAAGTAGCGCTGGCCAGGTAGCTCAGTTGGTTAAAGTGTCCTGAGATGCCCTCGCTGGTGTGGCTCACTGGATGGAGCGTCGGCCTGCGGACTCAAGGGTCCCAGGTTCGATTCCGATCAAGGGCATGTACCTTGGTTGCAGGCACATCCCCGGTTGGGGGTGTGCAGGAGGCAGCTGATCGATGTTTCTCTCTGATCGATGTTTCTAACTCTCTATCCCTTTCCCTTCCTCTCTGTAAAAAATCAATAAAAATATATTTGGAAAAAAAAAAGTGTCCTGATATGCCAAGGTTACAGTTTGATCCTCAATCATACAGCATATACAAAAATCAACAAAAGAAAGCCTAAATAAATTGATGTTTCTCTCTCCCCGCTCCCTCCCTCTTTCTCGCTCTCTAAAATAAATCAATAAAATTAAAAGTTAAAAAGACAAAAATCACAAGTACAATTGCTTGAAACTCTGAATCATCCATACAACTCTAGAATGTGTTCTACATAGCCTTTCCATATGCAATTAAGATAAAGAAGATAAAAATAACTAACACTTGGAACAAATGGAGTATTATGGTTTTATGTTAAATGACATGTTAAATGACTGACTCTCTGTGCCTTTTTAACATCTTGAAATAAAATAAATCTCTTTGGTTTAAAAATTATGGACTATTGCCTGGCTGGGGTGGCTCTGCGGATGAGTGTCAATCCAGGAAACAAGAAGTTACTGGTTCGATTCCCAGTCAGGACACATGCCTGGGTTGTGGGCTTGATCCTCAGTGGGGCGTGTGCAGGAGGCAGCCAATCAATGATGTTCCTCTCTCATCAATATTTCTCTCTATCCCTCTCTCTTCCCCTCTCTCTCTCTCCAAAAATCAAGAAAACATATTTGAAAAATAAACCTCAATACACTTATCTCTCGGTATCATTGGGGTGACCTCCTGCCAATAACAAAATCCACAGACCCTCAGGGCCTTAAGTAACAATGTATATTGTTGGCACCCTGCATCTGTGGATTCCCAACCTCAGATCAAAAATACTGTTTCCAGGGATTTGGTCAAAACGACGAAGTAGGTAAACAGAGTGCTCACCTCTTCCCATAACCCTATCAAAATTACACCTAGATTATAGAACAATCAACCTGGACAATTGTCTGAAGACAAATTGAACCAAAGCCCTATAACTGAAGAACTAAAAAAGAAGCCACAAAGAGACTGGCAGGAGGGGCAAAGACACGAAATGGGCTGGTCCCACATGCACAAGTGATGGTTGAGAATCAGGATGAATATCTCAACTGCAAAGGGGGTCCCAGCCCCACACAAGCTCCTCAGCCTAGGGCACCACAGCCAGGAACCACATCTGGCTATGAATATCAGCAGGGATTCTATGCATCCAGGTGAGACGGAAGGTTGCTGGTGTCTTACTAAAGGGCCCCCAACAGAGACTCACCTGTTCACCGGCACTAGCCCTGGGCCTCACCCTGGTGGAGGGCCAGCAGCTCAGGAGGCTCCAGAGACATATATGGAAAAACTGTGTGGGGCTTCTGCAATGGTTATACGGACAGCCACTATTTTTTAAAAAATATTTTTTTAATTGATTTCGGAGAGGAAGGAAGAGGGAGAAATAGAAACATCAATGATGAGAGAGAATCATTGATCGGCTCCAGCCCACCTCACACTGGGGAACGAGCCTACAACCCAGGCCTGTGCCCTGACCGGGAATCAAACTGTGACCTCCTGGTTCACAGGTCGATGCCCAATCACTGAGCCACGCCCGCTGGACAGGACATCCGCTATGATGTCTGTGTTGAACCTCCCTCGCACACAGCCAGCAAGCAGCACCATTTTTCCTATGTTGAGCCCTCCCCTCAAAAAGAACTTGTAAAAAAAAATCGGAATCTGCCTGGTGAACACCACAGGCTCCATTCTGATGACTCCCCCGAGACCCTGCCCCACCCAATCCTCACACCGCCAGAGGTCTTTCAGTGCCACACAGTTAGTCTTGCCCCACACTATAGTCTTCCTTTAAAAGTTTTTTTTTTTTAAATATTTTTATTGATTTCAGAGAAGGAGGAAGAGGGAGAAAGAGATAGAAACATCCGTGATGAGAGAGAATCATGGATTGGCTGCCTCCTGCAAGTCCCCCACTGGGGATCGAGCCCATAACCTGGGCATGTACTCTTGACGAGAATCAAACCTGGGACCTTTCAGTTCGCAGGCCGACACTCTATCCACTGAACCAAACAGGATGGGCTCTAGTCTTTCTTAAAAAACTCTCAAGGTCCGCAGGCCCCAGGCCTTGGTGTGTCCAGTGCCTTTTGCCAAGTGGACCCAAACAGCACTGCTGCCAAATCTAAACCTGCATTAACCTAGTAAACAACACTTACCCCACCATGTGACTCCGAAACAACACCTCACACAACTCAGGTACCAGAAGAGCCCTTGCAGTGGGCAGCCTGTGCCACGCGGGCAGCCAGCAGGTGACAGCAGGACTCAGGAGCCCTATGTCTTCTGCTAAGCAGCCCACGACCTGGTACTGGTGGCAGCCAGCCTTGGTTCACAGTATGGACTCTCCCATGCACCTCCAGGTCCACCACAGTCAGTCAGCAACTGTGGGTTGCTTTGTAGCTTCTACCCTCTCAAAGGGTCTCCACTGAGCCAAACCAGCTTAGACCACAGGACAGCACAAGTGACACACCCAAAGGGTGGTCTTGGCAGGCACCAGAGCCAGCTAAGGTAATTCCATTTCTATGGGGCCATCCCTAAGCCAGCAGCTTGTACACTGTAGTCATGGCCAATCCTCATAGGTAGTCAGCCTGAGGGCCAATCCTATCCACTGAGGGGCCAACAGCAATCAAGGTTCACCTACAATAGGAGGGACACACAAGCCACATAAGGGACACTTCTGAAGGACCCAGCTCAGGTGATCAGGGAGATTGTGCCCCTAGGCCCCAGGGGACACTTACTGCATAAGACGACCCTACCATGACTGGGAGACATAGCAGATCTGACTAATACATAGAAACAAACACAGAGAGGCAGCCAAAGTGAGGAAACAAAGAAACATGCCCCAAAATGAAAGAACAAGAGAAATCTCCAGAAAAAAAAATGAAATGGAGATAGGCAATCTACTAGATACAGAGCTCAAAACACTGAAACTTAGTAAAAACTTCAACAAAGAGATAGTAAACATAATAAAGAACATAGAAACCATAAAAAAGAGCCAGTCAGAAATGAACATAACTGAAATAAAGAATACACTAGAAGGAATAAACAATAGATTAGCTGAGGCAGAGTGAGAAAACACCCATTCGCCCTAGCTGGTTTGGCTCAGTGGAGAGAACGTTGGCCTGCAGACTGAAGGGTCCTGGGTTCGATTCCAGGCAAGGGCACATGCCTGGGTTGTTGCTCAATCCCCAGTAGGGGGCATGTCAGAGGCCACCGATTAATGATTCTCTGTCCCTCTTCCTTCTCCCTAAAAATTTGCTTAAAAATCAATAAAAACATTTAAAAAATAAAAAGAAAACACCAAATCAGAACAGCAAAAAAAAAAAAAAAGAACTTTTTAAAAAATGAGGATACATTAAAGGACCTCTAGGGCAACATCAAGAGTGACAATATCTGCATCTCAGGGGTACCAAGGAGCAGAGGCATTGAGAACTTATATGAAGATATAATGCCTGAAAACTTCCCCTAACCTGCAAAGGAAATAGACAAACAAGTTCAGGAAGTGCAGAGACCCAAACAAGATGAACCCAAAGAAGCCCACATAGCATAATTACAATGGCAAAGGATAAAGACAAAAAGAGAAACTTAAAAGCAAGAAGAGAAAGACAGTTGGTTACCTACAAGGGAGCTCCCTTAAAACAATGAAACTAGACCACCTTCTTACACCATATAAAAGAATATACTCAAAATGGATTAAAGACCTAAATATCAGACCCCAAACTATAAAACTCCTAGACCCACCCCATTGGAAACACATTACCCCGGGGTGTGGACTTGCTGAAGCCCATTAAGAGACTGAGAATAATAATTAGCCTCTAGGCCAGTGGTTCTCAACCTTCTGACCCTCTCAAACAGTTCCTCATGTTGACTCCCAACCATATAATTATTTTCGTTGCTACTTCGTAACTGTAATGTTGCTACTGTTATGAATCGTAATGTAAATATCTGATATGCAGGATGGCCTTAGGCTAAGGTGACCAGATTTAAAGCGGTACACCATTGAGAGGGGGGAGGGGATTGGGGGAGGTTCTTTTTTTTATTATTACTTAAAATATTACAAAGAGTAATCGGGACTTTTTTAAAACGCTGCGGGACGCGGGACAACAAACTGTTAAAAATTGGGGCTGTCCCGCCAAAAGCTGGACGTCTGGTCACCTTATCTTAGGCGACCCCTGTGAAAGGGTCATTCTCTAGGCAAATAAATGAGGCATGCTGCTGGCCTCCTGAAGTAATCACCCCACCCTGTTAGGAAAAACTCTCACCACACCTGTGGAGACTGCCTGAGGACTATTCAAGTCTAAATCCAGTCTGCAGGCAGAGGCAGTCTCTGGAGGCTCTGCCTCATCTAATTAGCCAGAAACAGCATGTGACACTGTACAGCACTAAAGATTGACAGGTGTAGCACAATACATAGTCACAATCTTAAACAGGCACCCAAAATGAAACAACCTCCAAATGAAACAAGAGAATTCTTCAGAAGAGATAAATAAAACAGAGTTAAGAAATTTATCTGATAGAGAGTTCAGAATAATGATGGCAAAGATGCTCAACAACGTGAGACAAGACATAGTAACTATGAAAACAGAACAAATGACATAGCACAAATAAAAAACACATCGGAAGGAATACAGAGCAGATTAAGGGAAGCTGAGGATCAGATATGTGAATTAGAAGGCAAGGTTGAAAAAATAATTCAATCAGAGAATGAAAAAGAAAATTAGAAAACAGGAGGACAGCTTAAGGGAGCTGTGGGACAACATGAAATATAACAATATTCACATAGCAGGTGTGCCAGAAGAGGCAGAAAGGGAGAAAAGAATAGAGAATGTGTTTGAAGAAATAACAGTTGGAAACTCCCCTAACCTGGTGAAGGAAAAAGTCACACAAGTTCAGGAGGAACACAGAGTCCCAAGCAAGAAGAACCCAAACAGGCCGACATACAGACAAGTCATAATTAAAATGCCAAAAATTAACAACAAAGAGAGCATCTTAAAGGCAGCAAGAGAAAAGCAAACTTGCCTACAAAGAGCTCCCATCAGGCTGACACCTGATTACTCATCAGAACCTCTACAGGCCACAAGGGAATGGCATGAAGTACTCAAGGTAATGGGAAGCAAGATTACTATATCTAGCAAGGCTATCATTCAAAACAAACAGTGAAATAGAGAGCTTCCCAGACCAAAAAAAAAAGACTAAAGGAGTTCATCACCACCAAGACAGCATTACAAGAAATGCTAAAGAGACTGCTATAATGAGAAGACACAGAGAGAAACCTAGGCATATAGAATTAAGATGGCAATGAAGCAGCTATCAATAATAACTTTAAATATAAGTGGATTAAATGCTCCAATTAAAAGGCATAGGATAGCTGAATGGATACAAAAACCTAACCCAACTATATTCTATCTACAAGAGACCTATCTCAGAACAAGAGACACACAGGACGAGAGTGAAGGGATGGAAAAAATGTTCCATGCAAATGGAAAAGATAAAAAAACAACTGGGGTAGCAATATTTACATCTGACAAAATAGACTTCAAAATGCAGGCCATTACAAGAAACAACAAAGGACACTACATAATACTTAAGGGATTGATCCAACAAGAGGATGTAACCCTACTAAACATACATGCACCCACTATAGGAGCACCTAAATATGGGAAAAGCCTCCAGAGGACTTGAAGGGAGAGATCAACAACAACACAATCAGAGCAGGGTCTTTGATACCCTGCTGACTTTACTGGATAGATCTTTCAGACAAAAATTAACAAGGAAACAGTGACTCTAAAGGACACACTAGATCAGATAGGTTTAATGGACATTTATACAACATTTCACCCCAAAGCAGAATATACATTCTTCTCAAGTACACATGGGTCATTCACAAAGATAGACCACATGTTAGGACACAAAACAAGACTCTACAAGTTCAAGAAAACAAATCATATCAAACATCTTCTCGGAGCAGTAGAATGAAATTAGATATCAATACAGTAGCCCTGGCTGGTTTGGCTCAGAGGATAGAGCATCAGCCTGTGGCATACAGAGAGAGCATCTGTATGCCTCCGTTTCTCTCTCTCTGTCTTCTTCTCAGAACAAGAGACTCACACAGGATGTGTGAAGGGATGGAAAAAATGTTCCATGCAAATGGAAAGATAAAAAACACTGGGGTAGCAATATTCATATCTGACAAAATAGACTTCAAAATGCAGGCCACTACAATAAAACAACAAAGGTCACTACATAATACTTAAGGAATTGATCCAACAAGAGGATATAACCCTACTAAACATATAGGGTCCTGGGTTCGATTCCGGTAAAGGCATGTACCTTGGTTTTGGCATCTTCCAGGCCCAGACCCAGGTCCTGGCCCTGCTCAGGGATCATGCAAGAGGCAACCAATCCATGTGTTTCACTCACACTGACATTTATCTCTGTCTTTCCCTCTCTCTTCCATTCTCCTTAAAAATCAATGGAAAAATACCCTCAGGTGAGGATTAACAAAAAAATAATAAAAATTAATTAATTTTAAAAAAAGAAATCAACTACAATAAAAAACACCCCAAAATATTCCAACATATGGAGGTTAACGAGCATGTTACTAATCAATGAGTGAGTTACCAATGAGATCAAGAAAAAAATAAAAAACTTCCTGGAAACAAATGAAAATGAACACACAACCACCCCAAATCTCTGGGACACAGCAAAAGCAGTTCTGAGAGGGAAGTTCATAGCAGTACAGGCCTACCTCAACAAACAAGAAAAATTAATAATAACTATTTAATCCTAACAACTTAAAAAACTAGAAAGAGAACAAGAGCCCTAACTGGTTTGACTCAGTAGACAGAGCATCAGCCTGAGGAATGAAGGGTTTCTGGTTCAATTCCAGTCAAGGGCACACGCCTGGATTGTGCGACAGATCCCAGTTTCGATTCCGGTCAAGGGCATGTACCTTGGTTGTGGGTACAACCCCAGTAGGAAGTGTGCAGGAGGCAGCTGTTCAATGTTTCTCTCTCATAGATGTTTCTAACTCTCTATCCCTCTCCCTTCCTCTCTGTAAAAAAATCAATAAGATGTATTTTTTAAAAAATGCATTTGATCCAATCATTGGAGAAACTTAATTACAAAAAACAAAAAATAGTACTGGAAGCCCTAGCCACAGCGATCAGACAAGAAGAAATAAAAGGCATCCAAATTAGAAAGGAGGAAGTAAAACTCTCATTTTTCGCTGATGATGTGATACTGTACATAGAAAACCCTAAAAACTCCACCAAAATACTAGATTTTAATAAATGAATTTAGCCATGTAGCAGGATACAAAACCAACACCCAAAAATGGATGGCTTTTTTATACACCAATAATGAATACTCAGAAACAGAGACTAAACAAGCAATCCCATTTACCATTACAACAAAAAAATTAAGATACTTAGGAATAAATTTAACCAAGGAGATAAAAGACTTGTACTCAGAAAACTATAGGAAGTTTAAAAAAGAGATAAACAGCTGTAACCGGTTTGGTTCAGTAGATGGAGCATCGGCCTGCAGACTGAAAGGTCCGATTCTGGTCAAGGGCATGTACCTTAGTTGCAGGCACATCCCCAGTAGCAGGTGTGCAGGAGGCAGCTGATCGATGTTTCTCTCTCATTGATGTTTCTAACTCTCTAACCTTTTCCCTTCCTCTCTGTAAAAAATCAATAAAATATATTTTTAAAAAAAGATAAACAAGTGAATTGGAAGAATCAACATCGTTAAAATGTCCATACTACCCAAGGCAATCTACAGATTCAATGCAATCCTTACTAAAGTACCAACAGCAGGCATGGAGCCCACACCATCTTGAAGGAGAGTGGCCTCTTTTAGGAACTCATCAGCACCACCACCCAGACAGGCCGTGGACACTGCCCGCGACCTAACAGCCACTCCAACCACAATTCTGCTGCCCCATCCACAGACCTGCGGACCCTGGGACTTCCACCTCCAAAAGTGCACCACTCCCACGGCAGTAAGTGCAACTATACCCCTCCCCAGCAGCAGAACTCCACACACCACTTTAGCACGGTTCCAACATTCGCGCGTTCCCAGCATGCAGACCTCCAGGGCACACCACTGCACAGGCAGCTCTTGGATGTCGCTGCGAACCCCTTCTGGGTGTGATTTTGGACAAGGGCACGCTGCCCCACAGTAAAAACTCTGAATTCCCTCTTCCTGAGTAACTGCACACAGACAACCCAACTACGCATTTTTAGAACCAGGGCCCCTCAGAGTGTATCAGAGCTCTGCACCGGCAAATTCACCACCGTACTCGCGCATTTCCAATGAGCAGGCACAGAGTCCATCTATCCACAGGGCACTCGTGAGAGCCACTGCCAGCACCTAGTGGATTAAAAAACTTTGGCACTACACGATGGAATACTAGGCAGCTGTAAAAAGAAGGAACTCCTACCATTTGCAGCAGTATGGATGAGGCTGGAGAGCATTATGCTAAGTGAAATAAGTCAGAGAAATATAAATATCACATGCTCTCACTCATTTGTGAACTGACAAGCTGCCAATAATTCTTACCCCAGAGAAAGATGCTTTTATCTACATCACTGAGAATGTCAAGGAACTCAACACTGAGACTGAGTCTTCCAGCTTCCACTCCTTCCCACAGTAGTGAATAAAAGTTCCTGTCTCACTGCTTTCTACTGGCCAATGACATTAAAAAAAATTTAACCAAATTTACTTATTTTTAAAAAGGAGAATCTGAGTTGGGAACTATACAAAAACACTTATGTAATAAACTACCAAATTCAGGGTAGCGGTTGTCTCTAAAGGGGAAGGCAGGAATGGGCTACAGAAGGACTTTCAGAGTCTCACCTGTATTTATAATTTCTTTTCATTAATAGTGGGGGTGGGGGATACCAGTGTTCTTTTTTATAATATTTTTATTGATTTCAGAGAGGAAGGGAGAGCGCAACAGAGAGATAGAAACATCAATGATGAGAGAGAATCACTGATCAGCTGCCTCCTGCATGCCCCCTACTGGGGATCAAGCCCAAAACCTGGGCATGTGCCCTTGACTGGAGTCAAACCTAGGACCCTTCAGTCTGCAGGCTGACGCTCTATCCACCGAGCCAAACTGGCCAGGGCACCAGTGTTCTTTATATTATTCTCTACATAGCTTTTGAATTTCACCAGTATCTTAAGTTTTGTTGCTGTTGTCATTCCTCACCTGAGGATTCTTTTTCCATTGATTTTTAGAGAAAATGGAAGGGATGGAGGAAAGGAGAGGAGGCGGGGGAGAGAGGAGAGAGAGAAGAGAAACATTGATGTGAGAGACACATCAATTGGTTGCCTCCCACACACTCCCCAAACCTGCAACTAAGGTACATGCCGTTGACTGTGAATCGAACCCACGACCCTTCGGTGCACAGGATGACACACTATAACCACTAATACCAGCCAGAGCCAATCTCACTTTAACATGCATTCCTTAATTACTAGATGAAACTGAACATCTTTAATATGTTGCTTCTCTTTTGTACGCTGTCCATACTTTTTGTGGGCATATCTATCAATGTCTTAGTGTTTTTACTATCAGTTCCCACAACCTATTTATAGGTTGAATTACGAGCCTTTCACGGTATTTTTGCATATTGCTCTTGCAGTTTTAAGGGGGAATCAAGTAGATGCTTATCTCCTCTACCATCATTTAAAAAAAAATAGTTGCCCAGCCAGTGTGGCTCAGTGGATGAGCACTGACCTGTGAACCAGGAGGTTACAATTCTATTCCTGGTCAGGATGGGTTATAGGCTTGATCCCCAGTGGGGGGCATGCAGGAGGCAGCCAATCAATGATTCTTTCTCATCACTGATGTTTCTATCTCTCTCTCCCTTTCCCTTTCTCTCTGAAATCAATAAAAATATATTTTAAAAAATACTTTTGAGAGACACAATCTGACCTGAATGCTTATCCTATATGTACACATTTTGGACACAGAATTTCAAAAACAATCTAATACTAAAATCTTATTTCTGTGCCACAAAATATTGTCCATGTTACTTTTAATCCCTTATAACATTTTTTTTAATTCACATAAAACATTCACATTAATCAACATATTGTTGAATTCATTCTCCCATTACAATTTTATTTTCATTATGAAAGAGACACCAGGGGCTCAAGGTGCACTGATGGCAGCCCCTGAAGAAGAGAAATCTGATTTCTTTCTCTATGGGGATGAGGACCCAGCCCTCCAACACGGTGAAAGGAGGCATGCGTAACGGAAGTAGCGACACAGTGCAGTGTGAGGAACAGACCACCGCTGGTCAGCAAAGTGACTATAATTAACCATTGTGGACCCGTAGCTTTACTGCTAGCTTTACCCAGTGGCCGGATATATTTCTAATGAATGAGTACAAAAAATGTTTTACATAAATGTTAAAGGCATGCTTTAAAATGTGAAGTTATTTACTACATGTTCTTATAAGCTAATATCTTTTTAAAGTATGATTCTTTGTAAAACTCTGTGTAATATGAAGCGAGAATTCTTGTGATCTGTCCACAATGTGTTAAGCAAATACACAAATATTTATTGAACATTTCTATATGTAAGTGCAGGAAACAGATAGCATTTCAGAAGTAACTCTCAGAATTAAACAGATTAGAGTACATCTTTATTGAACACGGACACACACAAAACTTACCTTGCAAATAATCTGCCAGGTCTCCACCATTGCAATACTGATATATAAAAGAAAGAGTAATTAAAATAAGGACACCAGTTCAAGATTAATTCAATCCATTATCAGTTAATTTTAATTAAAAACTCATTTGTATGTTAGTCTGAAAAATATAAGTATAGAGTCAAAAAATTTTAAGACTACTTTCCTTATAAAGTAGAATCTAAATCACTGAATCAACTTTATTAATTCAAAATTTCAAATAATTATATACTCTCAATTTTAAAGTACATATTAATCAAAAGGAACGGAAATAAATTAAGCAGAAACTTGTATGCTACCTACCTCCATCACCAGGAAGACAGAGTTGGGTAATTCCTGAAAAGTAAACAACATAAAACATCGTTTAGGTTAGGAAAAAAAATTAAGCACAAATTTAAAAAGTAACTGTAACAAAAATACTATACTTGTTCATTATTAGACAAGTAAAAACAAAGCACAATATCCAGTAGCAAGTGAAATTTTAAATCCCCACTACAGTGATTTAAGCATCTCAGCTTTAAAGCCAAATCAAATTTTGCTGACACTAATAGAGTCATCAAGAAGTTCAATTCTGGTCGTGGAAAGAACAAAAGAAAAACTCATCTTTTGGTCATGATTATGGTTATGATAAACTTACCATAACCATAACCATAACCATAACCATAACCAGAGTCCTTAGGTAAGCACTTCTACTCTGAAGGTTCATGGTATGGAACAATGACTCGGTAATCCTCCCTCCGACACTAAATGCCCAGCCAGACTTCTGGAATACATCATCCAGGATACTTCATTTTTGTTTTTCTGGTTTTTACGTTTATTTGGAGGCAATCCCATTATCTGGGAATTTTTGGGAATTCTCTTCAAAGCATTTCATCACATCTTGGTAACAAACCGATTTGAGAAATTCTACCCAGTCTCTCAAATTAATATAGTTCCAGTTCTGTTGCTTGGTTAAGCAATTCAATGACTGATTAGCCGATTCTTCAAAAACAATTTCTATAATGTTAATTAAATTGTAAATTGGGCTTCTGCTTCCATATGGCTTAACATGAGCCACTGTTCAAATGTGACTCAACAGACAGCCCTTGGAGAAACCAAGATGGCGGCATAGGTAAACACCGGAATTGCAGCCATGCACAACCATTTTAAAACAACAACGAAAAAAAAAAAAACAACGGACACCACTCAGACCCACAGGAAGGCTGGCTGAGTGGAAATTCTACAACCAGAAAGAGACTGAGACGCAGAGGAGGTGCAGAAATAAAGTGCAGAGGTACGGAGGCGCGTGAAGGGGATCGAGGAAAGGGCTGGCAGCATTTCGTACTGGAGTGAGGCACAAGCTCCTGATGGCCATGAACTCCAGTTCCAGGTGAGTTTCTGGGGACTTATAATCACATGGGGAGGAGTTGGACTGTCTGGCACCGTCAGGCACCAGGAGGAACTCCAGAGTGGCTTGAGACCCGGTGCCTCTTAGGGCATGGCTGAGAAGCAGCCATAGCTGGTTGCTCTACCCTGTAGACTCCCTGAGAGCCCGCCCCACCCAAGCTTCGTGCAGAAGCTTTTGCATATAAAAGGCTGAGTAGCCTCAGGCTAAGGCTAAAATAGCACCTCCTTGGAGATACAACTGCCAGCGTACCCAGGGGACTGAGTGGTACAATCCTAAATACAACTCCTCAGATTCATAAGGGTCACACTCGGGGCAGACTCTGTGAGCCCCAAAGCCCCACTGAAACAACTCTTGCCCCATAAGGGTGTCTCCAGCACAGAAGTTCTCCCACTGTAGACACAGCTGATTCGCATAACCAAGTGGCTTAGAGGTTAATTCCTCTCAATAATCACCTAACTCAGAAAGGGAAGCAGCCAAAATGCGGAGACAAAGAAACGGATCACAAATGACAGAAAAGGAGAAAAGCAAACGACAGGATATAGAGTTCAAAACTACGGTTATAAGGTTTCTCAAAATTTTTCTAGAAACCACTGATAAACTTAGTGAGACCCTCAACAAATCTAATGAGACCCTCGAGGATGTGAAAAAGGACCAACTAGAAATTAAGCATACACTGACTGAAATAAAGAATAGTATACAGAGATCCAACAACAGATTAGAGGAACGCAAAAATCAAGTCAAAGAACTGAAATACAAAGAAGCAAAAAATACCCAAATGGAAATCCAAAAGAAAAAAGAATCCAAAAATATGAAGACAGTGTAAGAAACCTCTGGGACAACTTCAAGCGTACATCAGAATTATAGGGGTGCCAGAAGAAGAGAGAAAGCAAGATATTGAAAACCTATTTGAAGAAATAATGACAGAAAACTTCCCCCACCTGGTGAAAGAAATAGACTTCCAAGTCCAGGAAGTGCAGAGAACCCCAAACAAAAGGAATCCAAAGAGGACCACACCAAGACACATCATAATTAAAATGCCAAGAGCAAATGACAAGGAGAGAATTTTAAAAGCAGCAAGAGAAAAGCAGTCAGTTACCTACAAGGGGAGACCCATACCACTGTCAGCCAATTTGTCAACAGAAACTTTGCAGGCCAGAAGGGAGTGGCAAGAAATATTCAAAGTGATGAATAGCAAGAACCTACAACCAAGATTACTTTACCCAGCAAGGCTATCATTCAGAATTGAAGGTCAGATAAAGAGCTTCACAGACAAGAAAAAACTAAAGGAGTTCATCACCACCCAACCACTATTATATGAAATGCTGAAAGGTATTCTTTGAGAAGAGGATGAAGAAAAAGTAAAGATAAAAATTATGAACAACAAATACGTATCTATCAACAAGTGAATCTAAAAATCAAGTGAATAAAAAATCTGATGAACAGAATAAACTGGTGATTGGAATAGAATCAGAGGCATAGAAAGGGAGTGGAATGACAATTTTCGGGGGGAAAAGGGTGTTGGGGGTGCGGGAAGAGACTGGTCAATAATCGTACACCTATGGATGAGGACAGTGGGGGGGTGGTAAGGACAGAGGGTGGAGTGGGAACTGGGAGGGGAGCTATGGGGGAAAAAAGAGGAACTGTCATAATCTGAACAATGAAGATTTTAAAAAAAAGAGAGAGACAGCCCTTCCAAGTATCACTTGGCTTCACCAAGATCCTAAATTCAAGAGCAAGGTATTCTGTGGACTCTTCTCCCTCCCCATGTGGGAGTCTGTGCTGTGAGACTCTTCCCCTCCCCACGTGGGAGTCTGTACTTGTTCTTTAATAAATCTCCACCTCTGCTATAGGGAGTAATATATTCTATGGAAAAAGGAGCAATAGGGCAACAAGAGGCAGGTCTAGGGCAGTATTCCTGAGCGTAAGCTCCATGGTGAATTATGTGGTACAGACTCAAAACAAAATAACTACAGAAATTAAAAATACGAATTGTTTACAGTTTAAAGTAATTTAACAAAATAATTTTGTCTGTTGAACCTAATAATAAAAACTTTGGACTGTTTGTAGGGCCTTTTACATTTTATTGGATTTTATGAAAGTATCAGTTCACACAGGTTAGAAATAAAAACTCGTTTCTCACAACAGCTACTTCAGGGCACTTCTGGGTAACAAGCAGCAACACGAGGGGCTTGCCAGAGTGGGTTCACCATGTCCACCACGGGACAGGATGCCACAGGCAAGACCTCGATTAAAATTAAGTCCTACTAGACACTCGGTGACTTAGGGTGACTTGTTTCACTTATTTCCCCAGAGGCCTAGCTCTTTGACCCCTGCTACCCAAAGGCATATGCCGTTTTGAAGATTGGCAATGCCATCAGCTCTCTGCGAGGGGAGGAAGCGAGGGAGGGAGAGGCACAGCCCTGCTCCAGCAGGGGCAGGCAGGGTCATGGTGCTGGGAGCCTAAAACATGCCGGACTTCCCCAGCAGAAGGACCCTGTGACTGGTAATTCAGAAAGGAGAGAGAAGTCAGATCCCAGCAAGCTAGGAGAGTAAGTCTGAAAGACATAAATACTTATTAGCTTTTATCATAAATAAAAACAAAAGCACTAGCATATTTTTGTTTTTGTTCAATCTCCATTGTGAACTAGTCCTGATCAAATCCAGACCAAACTATCCTATCAACCCTAAAAATACCAAGAAATAATTAAACATAACTTTCAACAAGTATAAAGCACAAAAATATTACCTCAAATCAGTATTATTTAATCATGTAACAATGTGTCATCCTAAGTGCTGAACAGAAAAGAGCTAGGAGTTCCCAGGGGAGTCTAAATGGCCATGAAGAACTTCTGTTCACGCAGCACAAAATCAAATTTCCACTTCAGTCTTCATGACTTGAGGTTATACATAACCACTTAGTCTCTCCCACTCAGATCCAGTCACTCACCCGATAAATAAGATGAAAAAAGTGTCCATTTTTAATGAAACGAGCAAGTCATCAATAAACAAACTGAAGTTCAAATGGCACGGAAGCACCAGGGAACTTAGAGAGAGGATTGCTGGGTCAGAAGAGCTGAGAAGTGGGGCCGGGGTAACCTGTGAGCCAGACCACGGAGGGTTTTCCGAAGCTGCACACGTTCATCCTCCTTTCCCGGCATCAGGGAAACCTCACTCCAACTGCCCCCCGCACTGCCACCACCAAAACTAAACATCACGACTTTCACTTCATTATTCCCCTACTCAAATGCCTTAGTAAGTTAAAAACCAAATCTCCAAAAAGAAAAAAATTAGGGTACTATTATGAATGTTATACCAGTATTCCAAAATTTAGATGAAACGAACACATTAACAATTTAAAGAAAAACACAACTTACTAAAATTGACAATAGAAAATATGAAAAGGCCATATTCATTAAAGAAATTAATTATTTACAACCTTTCCACACAAAAATTCCCCCTGTAATCCCAATCAAATTCCAAGGTTTTGTGCATGTGTGGAAATGGACAAGCTAATTCTAAAATTTATGTGGAAACGCAAAATGTCAAAGAATAATTAAATATAATCTAGAAAAAGAAAAGTTGGAGGACTTATACTACGAGATAGCAAGACTTACTATAAAACTACAGTAAGGGCCCTGACCGGTGTGGGTCAGTGGATAGAGCATCGGCCTGCGGACTGAAGGGTCCCAGGTTTGATTCTGGTCAAGGGCATGTACCTTGGTTGCAAGCACATCCCCAGTGGGGATGTTTCTCTCTCATTGATGTTTCTAACTCTCTATCCTTCTCCCTTCCCCTCTGTAAAAATCAATTAACATATATTTAAAAAAAAAAAAAAAAACACAGTAAGGAAAACTGTGAGGTAAAGGCAAGGGGACAGAAAACAGTCTAGCAACAGGCCCGAACATACGTGGTCACTAATTTGTGACAAAACAGACATTACAGTACATAAGAAAAAGGAAAATGGTTTAGTAAATGGATCAACTGACTACCTATTTGTAAGAGTCAATCAGTCTTGACCCCTAAACCTCATGCCACATACAAAAATCATTTCCAGGTAATTTATAGCGCTAAATGTAAAAGATAAAACAGTAAGAACTCTGGGGTGGGGGTTGGGGGGATAGAATATCTTCATGACGCTGGTGTAGGCAGTTTTCTTAAGTTACGGCACAAAGCCATTAAACAGAAAAGAAACAGCAGCCCTGGCTGGTGTGGCTTATGGTTGCAAGGGTCTCAGGTATGATTCCTGGCCAAGGGCATGAATCTATCTACCTGGATTGCAGGTTTGATTCCCCAGCTCTGTTCAGGGCAACCAACTGACGTCTCTCTCACATTAGTGTTTCTCTCTCCCTCTCTCTCTCTCTCCTCATCCCCTCCCTCACACTCTCTCTAATAATCAATGGAAGAAACATCCTTGGATGAGGATGAACAAAACAAGAAACAAATCACTGGATTATATTAAATTTTAAGAATTTCTTGTCATCAAAATAAACCATTAAGAGAGTAAGAGGCATGCCATAATGTGGGTAAGTCATTTATAACATACTAGAGGCCCGATGCACGCAATGCCTGCAAGAGGAGGCCTTCCTTCTCCCACGGCCAGCACTGGCTTTCCTCTGGCACCTGGGACTCAGGCTTTTCTTTGGCCACCAGAGGGCCCCGGGACCCGGGACCCGGGCAGCCCTGGCTTCGTCCAAAAGGTCATCCGGAAGGATGTCCAGAAGGACGTCCAGTCTAATGAGCATATTGTGCTTTTATTATTATAGACTAGTGGCCTGATGCATGAAATTCATGCATGGGGGAGGGGGGAGTTTCCTTCAGCCCAGCCTGCCCCCTCTCCATCTGGGACACCTCAGAGGATGTCTGACTGCCATCCCTCTCACGATCTGGGACTGCTGACTCCTAACCGCTCACCTGTCTGCCTGCCTGATTACCCCTAATCACTCTGCCTGCTGACCTGCTTGCCCCCAACTGCCCCCTCGCTGGCCTGCTCACCCCCACCTACCCTCCCTGCCGGCCTGCTCACCCCCAACAGACCCC
>PVJC01012433.1:0-39704 GCA_004026665.1 Murina feae
AGCTCCCTTGCTGCTCCACGCTGGCAAGTGAAAATAGAGCAACTCTAAAACTTCCCCTTTATTTGACTTTGTCCGGTCTGGAAATATTTGAACAGAGATCACCCCAGACTCTGACAGATCTCAAATCTCTAATCTGGAAGAGAATTATTGACTCTCTGCATTCTGTGGAAGTGGACAAACACATTGGACATATGCAAGGATTTAAAAAGCCAGTAAATCTAAAGTTGTAAGCCAATGCTACTAGCTGTGACACATGTTTGGCCTTTTTCTCACCTGCATAATTTAAACTATCATCCAGTTGGACTCCCTTTCTCTGCATTCAGGTCTGCACTGTAGCCAGAGTGGTCTCTAACCTAAAAGTTTCAGGAGTGCAGGGTGACCCAGGGAGGCATCTCTTAGAAAGTGACCTTTAGCTGAGGCATGATGAAGGTGGCAAGTGATGATATTTGAAAAGACTGATCTAGACAGAAGAACCAAAAGGTCAGGAATAAAATAGGCTTCATGGAGGGAGGGACAAAAACAGGTTGGGATGGCTTTAGTGCACTTGCAGAAGAAGAGAAAGATGGAAGAGTATATCAGTGAGTAGGAAGACCACATTAGGGGTTGTGGTTGGTACATGTTACAACTCTAGGAGTTTTTTGTTTGTTTGTTGTGTGTGTGTATGTGTGTGTTTTAAGGGAAATAGGGTGTTATTTAGCTGTTTTCAAGTAGGAGAGATATATGTATGCTTTATATTTTAAAATATTATTCTGGCTTTTTGTATGGACAATGAACCGAGGTAGGGAAGATGGTGGGGAAGCTCTTGCTGAGAAGTGAAGGTGATTGGATTAGAGTCATGGATAGAGGAATAAATTATGCTGAGTTATAACAGAACTGGAAGAGTTTTTAGGTTTGTGTGTTGAGGGTTGAGGGCGACTGAGGAAATAAATAATCAAGGATGAATTGTAACCTAAACAACCCCCACTTACTGAGATAGGAAAATATGAGGAAGAAAAATATTTTGTCATGAAAGAAGTGGTACTAAAGTAATTTTATATGGCTTTATATTTAAAATATCATTAGAGAGTTGGATATTGAAATATGTAACTCCGGGGGATAATCAGTGTTGGGGGTATGGTTTAACATTAATTAGCATATAAGTAGTATTAAAAAAAAACACTAGTCCTAACCAGTTTGGCTTAATGAATAAAGCATTGGCCAGGGCTTGATTCCCAGTAAAGGGTGTGCAGGAGGCAGCCAATTAATCATTATCTATTATCATTGATGTTTCCATCTCTCTCTCCCCCTCTGAAATAAATAAAAATACATTAAAACAAAACAAAACAAAACAAAAACACACCAGACAAAAGAAATCAAGGGAAGAGAAGCAAAGGCTTGCCAAAATGCCCCAGGGGGAAAAATAGGGTTTTTCAGAAAATGAAGAAAATATTTTAGTAGGAGACTTTAAATAACTGTGATAAATAATAAGAGAGACAACATAAGATAAAGGCAGGATATATACCTTCGATCTCATTGTCAAAGGGAGGTTGTTGTTGACCTTGATATGAACCTTTTCAAGAGTGAAAATGTGCTAGCTTTATTTAAGAATCTGGAAAAAAGATGCCCCTGCAGATGTAAACATGAGGCCATGGGAAGTTTCCATTTTATATAAATTATACGAAAACACATTTGTGGGTAGATAGATGGGAATATAACCATAGAAAGCAGGTGACGGAGGATGTTGGAGAGAAAAAGGACAATTTTAGGAGTGAAGCCATAAGTGGGGTAAGAAAGGATAGAAACTAGATGACAAAAGGAAAGACTGACAGCTAAGACATAGATAGTTAAAGTATTTTAGCTTGAGAATGAAGAGGATTTGTGGGAAGAAGTAGGTAGGCATTTTTCTGTTTTGCTAGTATGTGATAAGAGGGAAATAAAGTAACTTCATATTTTATCCATTTCTCTTTACAACATTAGACAATGCCAGTAGTTGAGGATTTTATTTTGGGGAAAATATTGAAGTTTTCAGAGGTGTTTTAGGGCGACACAGTAAATAGTAAGTAGTTGAGTGACTAGGATTTTCTGGACTGAGTGTCCACTTAAATATGTGATGTAAGTGTAAAGTGAGTTCAATTGATACGAATTCATGATTATCTGAAGCAATGTTAGGCTGATCTTGTACAACCAGTTTTGCGATTTTGACAGAAGACTTTGACATGGAAGAAATGAAGATATTTAAGACTGTTGACAAGTGCACTGGTGATGAAGAGTACACACTAAGCTATGTAAGGAGGGAAGTGAAATCCTGAAGAAGGTGATGGATTAAAAAATTGATGGATTAGGCAAAGGGATATCGGAGTGAGGCCATTAAAGTAAGTGGCCTGGAATGGTGGAAAGCGATATTGGACAGTGGACTGTTTATAACAGAGATTTTATTGGAAGTGTAACTTCCGATATAACGGAAAGCATTGTTATATGTATGACTGGCTACTATGAGATGGGGTGTAAGCTGTCCAGGAAGCAAAACACAGGATAATGGGACAGATCAAGGATGAGGACACCATGGTGATCAGGTAAGAGATAAAGAGACACTAGCAGCTCTGAGAAAAGGTGGATGAGGTGGGGAGGGGAGATGGGGGGAAGAGAAGACGGAGGTTTGGAAAGAGTGAGGAGGAAAGAGATATGGAAATGAAACGAGAGGTATATACATCCCACCTTCAAGCTAGAAGGCTGTGAGGTGTTGTAGGAGAGCCTCTTGTACAGAAGTCTGCTATACAGTGTCATATGGGCCAGTCAGGTTCTGAGCAACAGGTAAACACAGAGGGAAAAGTTGAATATATAAGAAACTTTGCTGACCTTGAGTTTGATCTCCTCATATTTAAATTTCAACTAGATATTGAGATAGTTTAAAAAATATAAAAATCACTAATAAAAGAAGAATAGGTATCTATAAACATTCAAATATTAATAGTTCCCTTTTGAAAATATAATACAATCATTGATGTGGTCTCTATGCTCAGGATTGCATAAAATTATAGGTTATTCAAGAAAAAAATAAATGCCTGGAGCTTTTTAGAGTAAAACAGAAACACACACACACACACACACACACACACACACACTTGTCATTTATTTAACAAATATTTATGCAGCATCATCTATGTGTCTGATTTTAACCTAAGTGCTAACAGTACATTACTGATCAAAACAAGCATGCTTTCTGACTTAATTATTGGTCTAGCTATCTGAACCTTTCTCAATTTAAATTAGTAAGATTGAAGCACAAAAGCAAAACCAGAAACCCCTTCTCTCCACGGCCCTAACTGGATAAGTCCTTAACATTCTGAGCAGGTGCAGTTAGCTGCTTTTCAAAAAACAGAGAATTTCTGCTGCAATCAGTTGTATTTTATGCTTCACTAAAATCTGTTGAGTTTGTACCCAAGTGTGTTTCTACATCGTGCTTGTTCTGTAATGGTGCACCTTGATGAAATAGAGGATAAACTTTGAAAGCTGTTTATTTTATGAAAACTAACTTGAGTGATTTCAGAAATGTGGTAAGGAAAAAAATCACTGAAAACCATTGCTATATAGAATTAGTTGTGGATAGAACCACTCTACCTGGTTGGAAAAAGTAATAAGAAAGCAGTTCTGCTAGCATATTCCCTGTCTATTGTGTATAAGTCTCTGCTCTACTTTAAAAAATTAAAAAGGGACCTTCATAAGAAAACAGATGAATCTAAGTTTAAATTTTAAAAGTGATTTTAAATTTAGAAAAGACTTGCTTGGGTTATTTCATAAATTCCTGCTTTAATAGATCTTTTAGAATAATTTACCAATATGGTCCCAGTCTCTTGTAACAATCACACAATATGTAATTTTAAAATATAAAGAGGTATGAGGAGTTGTGAGAGTAGATAACAGAGGAGGGTATCTGTTATGTGGAGTATTTAAGGTAACTTTCCATTGACATCTGAAAGATAAGCTAAATAGATGAAGCACAGAAGAAATTAATATGGAGAGTAGAAATGTTGCGTAAACTTGGCCAGCATGGTGGAAGATAGGAGGGAGAAAACAATGGAAAGCAAAAGGTCAGTAAGTTATAAAAGTATAAATGAAAGGCTATCAGAAGGAATGTGAGGAGGTTGAAGAATATATAGGAAGATAACTCAGTAAGATGCCTTTGCAGCAGAGACCCAAAAGAAAGCAAAGTAGAAACATCAAAAACAAAAAGAGAAGAAAAATATACTGACAAACCAAAGAAATGCTAAAAGGTCATATTACTGTAGATAAAAAGATTTATATTAAAAAAAAGTAAAATTCAAGGCTCAGAGTAATTACTCAGTAGCATTAATCATTACTATGCAAAGATCAAATGTGTGGTGTAGAGTTAAGGCATACCACAATGAATCCTTATAAGCCAATATCTTATAATGGTCATTTGCAAAGAAAATAAAAAGTTTAAGAAAAAATGATAAAATCAAAGTGGAATATATTAATATATGTATCTATTTTGACATATCAAAAATTAGAAAATATGGACATTTGATTTAAATAATATTAGCAGTAACTTTAGATTAGTAATTCCATATCAAAATTTTTCTCCTATTGTTTTTAATTATTTTCAAATTTGCATAGAGTATTTGTATAAAAGATCGTTTACAATATCACAATAAAATCATGAACAGATTTTGTTGAGGCATTAGGAAGTAGTTAATCTTTTAAAAAGATCACTGAATGTAGACTTGGAAGGTGAAAATATAAATCTTAAGAGTTAATATAAATCTTAACTCTTCCAGTGACCATAGTATACTGAATTAAGTAATAAGATCTTAGATCATTTTAGCTACTTTTAACTCTCCCCCAATACCACTTTCTGTTTGTGTATGACTCTCTGGCAAGACCAAGTACATGAACTGCAGAAGGCAGTTCAAAATGCAAACACAAAGTCCTTGTTTAGAAATCATTGAAACTATCAAAACAATGACAGCAGAATGTTAAATCAATGGTAGTGCCCTTCTGAGCTTGGGGCCCTGTGTTAATGAACATATCTCTTGCTCATCTGATCTCCTTTTTTTATTGATTTTTTACAGAGAAGAAGGGAGAGAGATAGAGAGTTAGAAACATCGATGAGAGAGAAACATCCATCAGCTGCCTCCTGCACACTCCCTGGTGGGGATGTGCCCACAGCCAAGTTACATGCCCTTGACAGGAATCGAACCTGGGACCTTGAGTCCGCAGGCTGACGCTCTATCCACTGAGCCAAACTGGGTAGGGGCTGGTCTCCTTTGATAGCACATTCCTCTGCTTCCCAATGTGATCTGTTAAAATGACTGGAAACCCTCTTCCCTCCACTCACTTTTCTACTCTCATTGTTTTCTGAGGCCAACCAGTATCAACTTCATATTTTCTCTTATTTGTGATCAATTTAGTCTATCCTGAGCCCTTTGCTTTAAGTGTAATAGTCATGCATTGTTTTATTACCTCTGGATAGAAAGTATTACTCACCCCAATTCATGCTTTTTTTTTTTTTTTTTTTTTTTTTTTTTTTTTTTTTTTTTTTTTTTTGCATTTAGGACTACTGAAATAAATAGAGGTGAATTTGATAACCACCAAGAAGTGATACACAGCCCCTTTCTCATCTAAACTCTTACTCTCTTTTCTACTTATTTCTGTTCAAGAACTTCTACTTGTTTAGAGTTAGCAGCCACATGCAGTGCAAAAATTTTTTAAAAGAATTTTACACTATTTTTACTATTGCAGTTTGGATCATACTATCTTGCACTCCTCCTAACATTTACAGAATCTATTCATCAGAAAGATCATTGCAATGAGCTCATGAAGCATTCATTCTCAACCCCCTCCAAGTGTGCTTATCTGTCTTAGAATTAAATGAAAAGTTCTCGCTAAGTAATAGAATCATTGCTTTTCTTGATTCCAGTTATTTTTTCTTTTACTCCCACATTCAACCCATCAGGACGTTGTGGGTTGTACCACTCACATATATTCTGAATTTGTTAGTATCTCTAGAACTCTGCTGCTGTCATCCTACTCTGTGCTACGTGGAACACTACAATAACTTCCTAAATGCCCTTCCTTTTTCTGTTTTTATATTTAACAAGCCATAACTGAGAAATAAATTTTTAAATCATATCAGCCTCTGATTAAAGCCTTTTTATGGCTTACAACTGCATTTAAAATAAAACCTGAACTCCTCCCAGTGATCTGCAAGGATAACCCACATATCTTGCTCAACTCCCTACTTGCCTTCTCCCTCATTCCCTATCCTTCCCATATCCTGTAAATAAAAGCCTTTTATCTGAAAAATCAGGACTTTTACCTTTAAACATCTCAAACTCATTGGCAATTAAAGGTCTTCGGACTTTTTACAGACCCCTTTGCCTGGAATTTTTCACATTCTTTCTCGTCATTCCTGTTGCTGTTCAGGCATCACATCCACAGAATTTTGAACCTTAAGTAGTCTCTTCCCTCTTACCCAAACCCTGTGGATTGTATTGAAAGTAGTTATCACTATCTAAGATCTACTGATGGTTTGCTAGTTCTATATCCATGTACTGTGAAGCAATATCTATGAGTAGAATCGCTTGTTCTTAGTGCATTATGGGTGCTTGGAGTAGTACCTAGATGGCTTTAGGAGACAACACTTTTAAATGAACATTTACAAAGAGAAATAGTACAGGCCTCATTCTCTAACTCCTATAAGAAACTTAGAATTACCAATAAAAGGAAAGCATACAAACACGTTATCCCCAAGTGCAATATAAGATAAAAATGCACCACATCTGATTTTGTATTCTGAGCCTCATCTCTAATCAAGTCCACTGAACCTCCATGTTTCATTTTCCAGCTCATCAGGAAAAATAGCACTGGTGCTCAGATTGCATCTAAAATCAATCAACAGATATTTATTGATTGCCTCTTATAGTCATTGAGCAGGATTGGGTGATATGGGAAATTAGAAAAATATAAAATGCAATGTTTCATCACATGTTAAAGGGTACAGGATGCTAACAATGTTGTCTGACATGGGCTACATTGAAAAAGCTAAAGACATTCCTAAACAGATCACTTCAGGAAGATAGCATCTTTAGATAAGCTTTTTTAAATTGAATTGATTGGGGTAACATTGGTTAATTAAATTATACAGGCTTCAGGTATACAATTGTACAGTACATCATCTGTATATTGCAAGTCTCTTTCCAACACCATTTATCCCCCCTACACCCTCTTCTACCTCCCCCTGTTCCCTTCTGATAATCAACACACTGTTGTCTGTGTCCATGAGTGATATAGATAAGGCTTTAAAAATTAGACTGGGCCCTGACCAGTTTGGCTCATGGATGGAGTGTCGGCCTGTGGACTGAAGGGTTCCAGGTTCGATTCTGGTCAAGGGCATGTACCTTAGTTGCAGCCACATTCCCAGTCAGGAGTGTGCAGGAGGCAGCTGATCAATGTTTCTCTCTCATCGAAGTTCCTAACTCTCTATCCCTCTCCCTTCCTCTCTGTAAAAAAATCAATAAAAAATAAAATAAAATAGGAATAACAATATCTAAAAAAAAAAGTAGACTGGAATTGGAGAATAAGACTTGCAAATGTGGATTTGATCCTCTCTAAAGGAATTTTATAAAACAGTACATTAACTATTTTGATTATTATAAACATATACATGTATAGTATATAAAAATAAATTAGAAAGTTATTTTTACTTTGATTGTGGAGATCTTTGAATGCTAAGTGCATTTAAAAATTAAAAGGTAGGTAATAAAGATTCAGAAAGCCTTTTCAGCAGGGGAGTAATTTGGAGGAGGTAGTATTTTTAGGATTTAACCTGTAGAAATATATATAATAGACAGAGCCAGCCATCTATTGGAACTGAAAATAAAAATCAGAATATTATATTGTCTAGAGGTAAGGTGATAAGTAATTCAGCTAGAATATCCACAGTGAAATGGAACTGAGGAGATAAAAATAGCAAGTGTTTCGTTCATATGTGACCAGATGTAGTTGCTCATGGAAGAAGAGGAATCAAATTCTTTGTTTCAACTCTGCAATTTGGAGATGAAATGGGGCAGGAATAGTAAATGGAAACTCTTGTTAAACTTGATTTCTGCTTATATAAAAAGATGTTTTTTTCCCAGTTTCTGAAAGTCCAGTTTAGTCACAGTGCTGATTGTCGGCACTTAGTTGAAGAATAAATACACTTGTCCATTTTCTTCATTTAGCTTTATTGTAAGAAAATATTGAGTTTAAAACAGAAGCAAAGATTGTATAAAGTCCTCCCTTCTATATTATTTAACTTAAAATTTTTGATTTAAGTTATATACTCGTAGATTGCAGTTGGAAAGTATATCAGGTAAATAAAAAAGGAACAAAATATTATTTATTATGTTCCTGTAACTTTGTATCTGATGCTGAGGGGTGTGTGTGTGTTGAGGATTGGCTGGTAGTAAATCTGATATAATTCCAAAACTGTTAAATAATATCTCTTTAAAGCATATATTAAGCTACCTAGTAATGTGAGGTACTATCAAAATACATTAATATTTAAAAATTATTTCAATAACTACATTTTTTATGACTAAATTTTCATTTGACAATTATTTCTGAGATAATAATAGGAAACTTTCATCCTGTGAATATTTATTTAGTGCCTGCTATCTGCTAACCCAAGCAAGGTGCTGGAAATGAAACACTGAATAAGATGAACATAATTTCTGACTTTTTAAAAATATATACTTTATTGATTTTTACAGAGAGGAAGGGACAGGGATAGAAAGTTAGAAACATTGATGAGAGAGAAATATAGATCAGCTGCATCCAACACCCCCCCACTGGGGATGGGCCCACGACCCAGGTACATGCCCTTGACCGGAATTGAACCTGGGATCTTTCAGTCCACAGGCCAACGCTCTATCCATTGAGCCAAGCCAGTCAGGGCAATTTCTGACTTCTTGGATGTTATATTTACTATTGCTACAGGCCTGGTACTGCTTAAGTCTTCAGCATGCTGTATCAGTTAAGGTTTATTGACAAAGGCAAGAGAAACTGGTTGATTTAAGCTAGAGCAGAATTCATTAACGGTGGAGCTGGAGAACTGGATTTGAGGTGACATAGCCAGTAGTGGTGTCCAAATTTATGCCAAAGGAAATGACCCAGTGAAGTTACACTATAGTTGCAGTCACTGGGCACCAGCAGCTGGAGTTGGTGATGCTGAGTCCACCTACACAGCACAGTGGACCATGGAACTGCTGTTTCTGGGAACTAGATGTAGCTGCTGCCAGTGGCTCCCTCTTTCCACAATGGATTCTGCCTAGTCCCTGCTGCTTTATATCACCGTCTTCTGATTCCAAATCTGTGGATGGTACCTCTAATGGTCAGAGTCTAGGTACGAGGATTGCCCCTGAGTAATACAGGAGGCTGGAAACTGAGCCGATAGTTTTAGCTTCTATAGATGTAAGAGTGCTTCGCTGAGGTGGGTTAGTCCTTAAACAGAGAAATCTGGTCCAACATACTGAAAAGGCAAACAAACAAGAAGCAAAATTGATAAATATCCATTCCCTGAACATAATCTAAGTTGCTACAACTCTGGTGCTATCGTAATTCTTTAAAACGTGAGATAACTGACATGCAGAGATTCTAGTGACTACAATGAACAGCCCACATTTTATTTCTATTTATTTATCTTTATTAAAGTTTCATTGACATGCAATGTGATATTGTTTCAGGTAGCAACAGGTGACTCAACATTTCTATTTCATATGATGTGATTACCACAATCAGTCTGGTAACTACCTGTCACCATACAAAGTTACACAATAATATCGACTCATTTTCCTATGCTGTTAAATTATGTCTCATGACTTTTTTCTTTTAGCCTGAACACTTGTATTTCTATTCATCCTCACCTTTTTTACTCATCACCCTACTCCACTCCCCAGAGAACAAACCATTAGTTTGTTCTCTATAGCTGTGAGTTTATTTGTTTTATTTATTCATTTATTTTTGTCTGTTTTTTTTTTTTTTTTAGATTCCACATATAAGTGAAATCATACAGTTTTTCTCTGTCTGACTTATTCCACATAACATAATATACTCTCAGTATATCCTTGATGTCTCAAATGGCAAGCTTTTACTCTTATTTACTGTTGAGTAACATTTCGTTGTATGTGCCTGTGTATCATATTTTATTTATCCATTCATCTATTGATGGGCACCTATATTGCTTTCACATGTTGGCCAAGTTACGCTTTTATTGTTGAAGGACTAGGAATAGAAGACAGTGACTGCTTCCTCTTCCTCCCCAATTTTTATTTCTCTTTACTCTTTGGACTCAGTGTTTACAGGTCTTCGGTTAATTACCTCCCACCCACCTACCCTCCCCCACCTTCCTTCTGAGATTCTGCACTCTGTTCCATGCTTCCATGTCTCTGGATCCACTCCATTCATCAGTTTATTTTGTTACTTAGATTCCACATAATCATTTCCTTTTCTTTTCCTATGGGAAAAAAAAAGGATCTAAAAAAGGAACAGAGTACTATCATGTGTATGGACTCCTTCCCCAGTTCTTTTCCAATAAAGTACATCAGTACCTTTTTAAAAAATATATTTTATTGATTTTTCACAGAGAAGAAGAGAGAGATAGAAAGATTGATGAGAGAGAAGCATCAATCAGCTGCCTTCTGCACACTCCCCACTGGGGATGTGCCCAAAACCAAGGTACATGCCCTTGACCAGAATCAAACCTGGGACCCTTGAGTCTGCAGGCTGACGCTTTATCCACTGAGCCAGACAGGTCAGGGCTACATCAGTACCTTTAATATCTAATCTGCAGAGATGAACAAAGTTATTTGAAAAATTATTTTTATTTTCTTGATAACACAATTAGGATGATACAGAGGCAAAATTGTAAACTGTTTCCCTCTAGGGATCTGGTCACTATTGTTGTAAATAAAATAATAATTTAAAGGTGAAACTAGGGAAGATACTATGTGGCTTCTGAGTAATAATTTCATCACTGCAGTAAAGGGCTGGTCTATAGGAGAAGCCAAGTAGGCTCAGGCCTTGCCAATCATTGGAGGGTGTCTGTAGTTACAGCACTATGTGAGACAGGAGGTCAGAACATGCTGAGCCATCCACATCTCAGCAGCTGATTCTTATGCAAAATCTCACTGACAGTGACAAAGGAGCCCATGCCACCTTCTGTGTAATATAGCACTCGTCCTCCTTTCTAGCCCCTTGAGAGTGGATAAGAAATTAATTATAAAGTGATTAAGGGAAGGGAACAGTTTCATAATTTGTTTTCTCTCCTTTTCTACTGTTTCCCTTATGGTTTTATCAGCTAACCTGCTCTTTTAAGAAACAATGCCTTCTCTGCTTCTTCTATAAAAAGGGAAATGTTTCAGAACTGAATTGTGCCATTCAATGCTAAAATTTCTATGTGCAATGTTATTTACAAAAATGTTTTGCAAGAACGGCTAACTCCAACAGCAGTAGAAATATCCACAGGCATTATTAAACTACAGTTGGGTCTTCTATTACTTGACATATGTATTCCTCAAAAAACACTGCAATATGCAAAATTGTGCAATGAAATCCATACCACTTGTGGAAAAATGGACTCAGGATGCAGCACTCAAAATTTCATGAGTGACATATTAAGAAAACAATCCTAGGAACCTGATGAAAGTGTGGCACAGTTTCATATGTATTGAATGGTTAAGAAATACAGAAATGGCACAATAAATATGGCATATAATCTTGAAAAATACCTAAGTGCTACTTATAGAAGAGAACTTTAGAATGATTATAGTTTGTGAGATATTATACAGTGATACGAGGAGGGTTATTGAAACTGAACGCCAGATATGGAGGGCATGTTTGATAACGAAGTGAATTGAGGTAGCTGATAGACCTTTTATGTGTGTTTTTTCCCTGGCTTCATTCAGGTTGGTATAGTTTTCTGTCTTCACCTGGTGTGCATGCAAATAAAATTGTGCATAATAAAATATATTTACACCTTTAAACATGCAAGAATATCTATAAGGACATAGATATATTTGCTTATATCATATATATATATATATATATATATATATATATATATATATATATATATATATAAATGCCTTGAATCAACTGCCTTGAAACAAATTTGCATTTTCAAAAAAAGTATTATTGTAGAACAGACTATAGCAAATATTAGTGATACAGTATAGTATAGTATTACATGGAGTTATTAAAGTATTAGAGAACTTGATAAAAAATGTCACGCTTCTTCCAGAAATATCCACATATATATATGCATACATTGAAGCACACTGTTTAAAATAATAACCCATTCATTATGGTTTCTATCACTGGCATTGTGTTTAAAACATTCTTTTTCACTCTAAAGGTATCCTCTTTACTTTTATTTTGTATTTGTTTTGACTCATACTTTGGAAACTGTAAGTCAAATGCCAAATACTTCTTTGATTCATTGGAAAAGTTTTGACTTCATTCCCAAATATGTTTCCATAATTGTCTGTTCCTTTGTCAATCACCATAGCCTACGTTTTTATTCTCATTGCTTTTTTTATGCTTGTAGAAAGAAGTGGCAGGTTTTTTGTGTTTGTTTTTTTTTTTTTTCAGAGAAAAGTGCATTTGTGGGGGAAAATTCACATAAAAAAGTTATTGTGATTTTACCACATCTATGTTTACAGTGCTGTCTGTCTTGTTGTGGGTAAACCCCAAATTCTGACCCTTGCTTACATCAATGAAAGGAAAGAGGAAAACCAGAATGCTTGATGTTAATTCTTAATGAAACTAAAGAGTTGTATGAGTTCACATTGGACATAGACCAAGTTAAACCCTTTAAAGGGCTAATTATTTTAGAGTAGAGGTTCAGTGCACAAAATTCATGCATGGGTGTGTGTGTCCCTCAGCTCAGCCTGCACCCTCTCCAATCTTGGACCCCTCAAAGGATGTCTGACTGCCCAGTGAGATTAGGCCTAAACGGGCAGTCAGACATCCCTCTCACAATCTAGGACTGCTGGCTCCCAACCACTCACCTGCCTGCCTGCCTGATTGCCCCTAACCACTCCCCTGCCAGCCTAATTGATGCCTAACTGCTCCCCTGATGGCCTGATTGCCCCTAACTGCCTCCCCTGCTGGCCCGGTCACCTTCAACTGCCCTCCCCAGCAAGCCTGATCACCCTCAACTGCCTTCCCCTGCTGGCCCAGTTAGCCCCAACTGCCCTCCCCTGCAGTCCTGATCAGCCCCAACTGTCCTCTCTTGCAGGCCTGGTCCTACCAACTGCCCTCCCCTGCTGGCCATCTTGTAACCACATGGGGGTGCCCATCTTTCACCAACATTGTGTGTTGGAGTGATGGTCAATTTGCATATTACCTCTTTATTATATAGGATTATTAATGGTTGGTCATAAGAATGACTTCAATCTTTTTATTCATTTAACTTTCAATATGTTATATATTGTAATTAATGTCAATGATTAGCTAATACTGTCATCACTGCAGATCAATATAGAGCAGTGGCTCTCAATCTGACCTAAGTTTATCTACTAGGAGCTGTTTAGAAATGTCTGGAGACATTGTTACAAGTGGGGTAGGTAATGTGCAACTGGCATCTGGCAGAGAGAGATTAGGGATGTTCCTAAACAGCCTACAATATGCAGGATTATATGACCCAACCAAAATGGCATTTGAACCTGGGCACTGATAATATATATCAGGAATATCAAGGTTGTGAAAACTTTCTGTAGAGGAAACATAACATTTTATTCATTTAAATAAATCAATGTATTGATTATTATGTGCTGAATGTTACATTTAGTAAACTATCGATCTATACTGCCCATAAAAATTATATGATGATGCTGCTGTTTTGAAACTGTTTACATTATATTGCATAACAGTCCCCAACCTTATCCAAAAAGAATTCAGAGTACGTCATGTCACCCATGTTTTGGTAATATATCATTTGGTAAAATAACATTAATAGTATTACTGCTAATATTAATAACTAATTGTTGCTGACTATTTGCATGAGCCAGAAACTGTTTGAAATACTATGAATATTTTATTTTATTCTCACAACAACCCATGTAGTACATACAATTTTTCTCACTGGTTTACAGGTAAGGAAACTGAGAGGTTAAGGACCCAAGTTAAACAGCTTGCACTAGTAGAACCAAGAAGTTGAGAATCAAGATGGTTCACTTATGAAAACCCTTTAAAAAATTTTAAATCAAGGGACCCAAAATTTATTGTAACTGGGACAATTTCTATGTTGTTTTGGGTATACTATTGTGCATTCATGTCCTGAGCTTATTAAGGTTACTTCCAGATGCGCTTTATTGATGCTTAGAAAAGCAGTACACTTTGCCGCATATACTAAACTTACTCCTCCATCTAGAGATGCAGATATCATTTGAAGATTACATGCAAGGCATGGATAAAAAGATGGGAGAAAAGAAAGATGATAGAGTTAAAAAATATACTAGAGATTTGTAGACTAAGTGGTAGAAGACTCATGCCAGGTTCAAGGGTAAGAGAAGAGTTTCACAGAAGCAGAGAAGACGATATAAACAGTCCTATTAGGTAGATACGAAGCACTGTTGCAAGTGCGTTAAATGGGTTGGCTCACATGATTTGCACAATAACCCTATGAGACAAGTCTGGCTATTGTAACCATTTTAGATACGAGGGCTAAGGTGATTGATAATGTGTCAGGCCCTCCAGATGTTAAGCAACCCAGACATCTCTTGAATCTGGGCACTGAGGAACTAACATCCATGGCCTTAATCATACTCAATTTCCTTAAAGAAGATGCTTGAGGCTTACAAGAAAAATCAGTGCCTGAAATAGCTGAGCAACATTTCTAAGCATAACTCAGTTAAGAATTGACCTAATTTGGCTTATTGAGAGAGAGAGAGAGAGAGAGAGAGAGAGAGAGAGAGAGAGAGAGAGGGAGAGAGAGAGATCAGGTGCATATGCTATGTATTTTAACATATTTAAAACCTCTTAAATAGGGTAATAGAGGTAAATGACATGACATGAAGGTTAGTGAAACTGATTCACTTTTCTTGTACTTTCTAAAATAGACAGTTAGAGGTTGAAGTAACTTATTGAAGAAGTTGTCAATAATCAGTTGATAGACACTCCTGTTTTTTTAAAAATATATTTTATTGATTTTTTTACAGAGAGGAAGGGAGAGGGATAGAGAGTTAGAAACATCGATGAGAGGGAAAGATCGATCAGCTGCCTCCTGCACACCTCCCCCTGGGGATGTGCCTGCAACCAAGGTTCATGCCCTTGACCAGAATCAAACCTGGGACCCTTGAGTCTGAAGGCTGACGTTATATCCACTGAGCCAAACTGGTCAGGTCTAGACACTCCTGTTTTAAGTCTAGTGATTATCAGGTTTGGCTGAAATCAGTATTGAAAGATTGTTATATTTTTTAACTTTACTTGATGTTTTGCAAATTATAACAGCAGTATATGATTATTATATGAAGTGAAATAATACAGAGAATTATGTATGTAAAAATATTGTATGCTTGCCCTGACCAGTTTGGCTCAGTGGATAAAGCATCGATCTGTGGACTAGAAAGTCCCAGGTTTGATTCTGGTCAAGGGCATGTACCTTGGTTGCAGGCACATCCCCAGTGGGGGGTGTGCAGGAGGCAGCTAATCGATGTTTCTCTCTCATCAATGTTTCTAACTGTCTACCTCTCTCCCTTCCTCTCTGTAAAAAATCAATGAAATATATTTTTAAAAAATATTGCATGCCTTTGTTATATCTCTTTACATCTGCTCCCATCCCTGAAATAGTCAACTTGTCAGCTTGGAGTCTGTCCCTCCACATAGTTCTTCTTTATTAGAAATCTATATATATAAAAGCCTAGGCAACCATTATGACCGAATGGCCTGTTGACCAGTCGCTATGACATGCACTGGCCACCAGGGGGAAGAGTTTCAATGCAGGAACTTCCCCCTGGTGGTCAGTGCACTCCCACAGCCAACCTCCCCTGGCTGGCCAACCTTCTGTGGTCCCTCCTCCTGGACTGGGCTGGCCAGGCCAAGGGACCCCACCCATGCACAAATTTGTGCACCAGGCCTCTAGTAACATAATAAAATGAAATATCTATGTTCATAAAAACAAACAATTATATCACTACAATGAAATATTTCATTTCAGAAATTATAAATTTATTTTTCTGAAAATATGTTACATTTGTTGAGTAAATGGTCTCCTGGAAACTTTATGACTATGTGACATGCTTTGTGTGTACCCACATTTTATCCATGTCTTCTATTAGGCCCAGTATGTTGTGTCTATGCATGAGCATCAAACTGCTACATAAATATTCAAATGATTGGGTGTTATAGTAATAAGAAATGCATTTAATTCTTAATTATCACCTTACTAAAGGCTCTTGAATCTTGCTGTATCAACTTTATTTGAGAAGTATCTAATTAGCTTTTATTTACCTATTTAAAAGGACTTCATAGGCATTTAATTTAATTTCTTTAAACTAAACTCTTATAATGTGACTTAGATCTGATCAGTCTGCTCCTGTCCATGTATCTCTTTGTTCAAGCTTCCTTTTTTTCCACCTACTTACTATTTTTTTTCTTATGATTCAAACTAATTCAGAGTCATATTGTTGTTAATGTGCTGTTGCCTGATAGTGCTTGAGTTATGGATCATATTGGTAGACATTTAATTTATAAATGAATCAATAAACAATTTCATATCAAATGTCTATATTTAGAAAGCTAGTATATTTTATATAAAATATTACAAGACACAGCTGTGACTCTGAAATATGTTTAAATTTATATTACATGTTTTTCTTCCATAGAATTCCGAATGCCTCACATGTTATATGTTTTCTATCCCAGAATCTCATTTAGCTCATGTAGTAGTAATTATAATAAAAATAACTAAGTAGCATTTTTATTGAGTGTCAGAAATTGATAAAGATAGTTAAACTTATACACTTAGTTCAGGTATATCTTACTTCTGGGATTTCAAGACTTTTATTTATAACTAGGGGCCTGGTGCGCAAAAATTTGTGCACTTGGGTGGTCCCTCAGCCCGGCCTGTGCCCTCTCGCAGTCTGGGACCCCTTGGGGTATGTCCACCTGCTGGCATGCCTGGCCAACCTGGGTGAGGGACTGAGGGCTGTTTGCAGGCTGACCTAGCCCCCCAGTGGTGACCCTCACCCCATGGGGGTGTGGTCAGCCTGGGTGAGGGGCTGAGGGCCATTTTCAGGCTGCCCACAGCTCCTATTGACCCAACGTCCCAGCGAGGCTGGCTGGAATCAGGTTTCTGCAGTTTATTTATCTTCTATAATTGAAACATTGTTGCCTTGAGCAGAGGCCCAGCCGACTAGGCAGGCAGTTTCAACTCCATTGCTGGTGCAACGGAAGCCCCCTATTTGCTCTAGCTCCGTGGCTGCCTGCCGTCATCTTGGCTGGGTTAATTTGCATACAGCTGCTCTGATTGGCTGGTGGGCATGGCTTGGCTGGTGGGCATGGCTTAGGTGTCTCAGAGTGATGGTTAATTTGCATATTACTCTTTTATTAGATTAGATACCCCCTTTACTAAAAATAGCTCTGTCCACTGTTCACTCACCCATCTGTATATAAAAAAAAAAAATCAATCTTCTATTGAGCACCATATAGATGCTGTTTCTTCCATGACACCTTTGTGTTATTTATTTATTTTTTCTGGACAACTACTAAGATATCTAACCGATGGATCTGCATCCACTCTGACCTGCTTCAATCTCTGTGACTCATTGGAGCAGGAGTCATCTTATATAAGTTCAAATATAATCAGTTTATTTTCACTCTCCCTTTTGAAACCTTTCCAGAATGAAAAGAAAACAGCATAGCATACAAAGCCCTGGCTGGATTGACTCCAGCCTATTTCTGCATCCATCTTATACAACTTTCCATTTTCTCTTTCCACTGGAGTTATACTGCTATTTGAGACTCTTTTATTAGACACAATCTCTCATGACATCAGGACTTTTTATCTTGCAGTTGATAAAAATAATAATAATATTTTATTATATTCTGCTAATAATAATAATTAGAAGAGGAATGAGAATGGTATAAGTAGATGAATACAAATAGCTAATATGTACTGAGTGAGCCCTTACTATGTTCCAGGAGCTGATCAAAGCACATGCGTTGTATAACCAAATCCTCACAATGGCCAATAGAGTAAGACTATTAACGTGAGCACCTAGACTGATCCTCCTTACCCTACCCACCAAGTTAAAACCATTTGGTTCATCTGAGATCTCCAAATAAGTATCTCTTCTTTAGGAATATCTTCTTCGATGTTCTTGATTTGTGTACACCTCAGAAGTCAGTGTTTTCCATGGGGCTTTAAATTCCAAGTGCTATGAGGGAGGAAAATGTCTTTTATTGCTCATCATTGAAATCTCAGTTTCTCACAGGGCCTGGAACATGATAGCAACACATATTTGCTCTATCAAGAATGCATATTTGATATGGGGCGATTTAAAGAACTTCACACATACTCAAACATTTTCAGATCTTCTGGCGACATTTATAGCAGAAAGAATTGCTTAGCACACACGCAGCTTTGCGAAAAGTCCCCTGAAAGGTGCTAATGTCATCACCATGCAATTGTTGTAGGAGGTAGCAATTAGTCATACATTTTTGTTTCTGGAGGGAAAAATAGTTTTGAGTTGTATTACATATAAATTTTTGTTTCTTCATCCAGATACATGAAATGGCATCAATTATAAGATTTACCATTATTTTACATACACTTCTTAGAAAATGAAAATACATGATACATTCAGATTATCAGTTAGAATCTTGCATATGTTTCTTATCATAGTAATGCATTTAGACTATCTAGATAATGTTATGCACTTTGACAAAAAGAAATACATGTAAAATAAATTGCTTATGGTATCTCTAAAACCTCTTTATATTAGCACCCTGTTCTTCTGTACTGATTTTGATCCAGAGATCTCTTTGATCCAGTACTTTTGTATCACATTGTTCTCTAGATCACTGAGAATGTTGGTTGCACAGATTTTCTGAAAATGATGCTTATTGTCTCTGCTTCATTTTCTTGTTTTCTTGTTTTGTTTTTCCAAGCCAAGGACTTATAGCCTAAAGTATTTTTAATGATATTTCCTTGTTTTTAACCAAAACACAACTTCTAGACAATAGTCAGGACTCATATCTCTACTCCATATGGCTCTTAAATGGTTTATTGACTAAAACAGTTAACAGTCAAAGTTTCTAGCTAAGCAACCAGAAATAACAAGTTTATACTTATTCAAGCAAGGACAATTATATCCAACTTCTATTTAGTTGACTGTCATTAGATGTGAAAAATATGTGCTTTGAAGGCTCATTAAAATGTATTTAGTGATTATATACTGTCAACTATGTTTCTAGCACTATGATAAATATTTGTTTTTTTAGTCATTATTTTTCACAACTCTGGCCAGATAAGCTTATTATCTCCATTTTACCGATGAGGAGAGAGGCTCGAAGAGATAAAGAGGTTCATTGACTTGCCCCAGATAAAACAGCTACTATATAGGTGTTTTTGAGCTATAAATGAGGTGATCCGTTTAAAGTACTTAGCTCAACATTTGTAAAATAGTAAGTACTCAATCCATATTAACTGTTTATATCATACATTTGATCAGCAAGTATTTTTGAGCACTTATATGGGATAGATTACTATTCTAGGCAATGGATTAATTAAGAATGATAACAATAAAGCCTTAGTCATTGTTTTCCTGGGAATTTATTCTACTATACGTTAGTAAAAATTTTCATTTTCAATACTAAGAACTTTGTTTAAGTAAATTATACCAAATCATCTTCATTCAAAGTGAGACAGGGATGTTTAGACATTAAACAAACTTTCCCAACTTTATTAAATTATATACATTTATTAACAAAATCAGGTTTCTTGTAGACAACTTCAGCAGTTTTGGTTCATTGGGACAATGGTTTTTGCAAGAATAACCAAGGGAAACAATTGTACAACAACAAGTCCTCTTCATTGAGGAAATACTTCTTAATTTACATATGAAATAGCCAAACAAGGCTGTTCCATTAAAGTGTCACACTCATTCTTGTAAAATAAAATCTGACTACAAAAGAAAAACATATAAGTATGTTTCTAGGACATTCAAAACTATTCTTATCTAAGCAAAATTATTCCTGAGCATAGTTTTGTGTTTTGAAAATAATATGTAACATAAGATACCACATCCGTTAGAAATAAATTGTATTTTCGCTGACTTTGTAAGAATGAATTCAGTATGAGCTAATTAATTCATCACCACTAAATCAGTACTGATTCACAAACGTGAAGACAGGAGCTGAATTTTATTCTATTTGGCATTAGAATTCTGAGCACCAATGTCCCAAATAAAATTATTTTTGTAGAAAATATTTAATTTCTTAGTAAACACTGGGAAAATTATTTCTGATTTTTGGTCACATTGAACTTCAGACCCCTATGCAGTGTTATTTCTCACATATTTTTATACATTCTGAGGTCTGTTTGAAATATATTCAACTTCATCCTTCTCTCTTTTGTCAGTGCCATATTTTAATTACTATATGGCAGAATCACTTATTATTTGATAAGGCACATATCACTTTCTGTGTTTAGATGTACAGTAGAACTTTTTTCTTTCTCTCTAAAAAAATCTTTATTGTTGAAAATATTATGTATGTCTCCTCTTCCCCCCCTTGACATCTCCTAGCCTGCCCTGCACGCCCCAGCCCCCCCACCCCAGGCCTTCACCACCCTATTGTCCATGTCCATGGGTTATAACTTTTAAGAGCGTGATCTCTGGGATCTGCCATCTTGGTTCATTTTATATGATCTGTGACATTTACAATAATAGTCAAGTATTTCCAGTCTCATTTGATTTATCTGTAAAATGGCAATCATAGTATTGCCCTCCATATAGTTTTGTTCTGAGGATTAAGTGAGATAATGATGTAAAATAAAATGATATTGACCTTTAGATAGCACTATTGTTGTTATCATTACTTTTGCTATTTCAAGGAAGACCCATATTTTTAACATACTAAGACTGTTGAAGTCCCAATATAGTTTTATTTGAATTGTAATTGCCCTTGCATTAAGTTTAGAGAGTAAATTTTGGAAATAGTTATCTTCAGTATAATATACGTTCTTATGCAGTAGCTTTCTTTCCTTCCTTCCTTCCTTCCTTCCTTCCTTCCTTCCTTCCTTCCTTCCTTCCTTCCTTCCTTCCTTCCTCTCTTTCTCTTTTTATTTTTTTCTATTTCCTCCTCAAAGATGGTTACTTTTTACTGAAGCTCCTGAATTCAATTAAGATTTTTTATATTTTTGTTAGATAATAGAAAAAATAATAAACTGATGATTATTTCCACATTTGACTATATTGGGTTTTATTCCATAACATGCGCATATGGCGGGGGAAGGGGGGAGAGGAGGGAAAGATTTTAAAAAACGAGGTTAGCATTGTAAATCCTTGTAAATTAGCAACTGTTCTATATCCTCATTTTGGTACTGGTGTTATTGCCCTTTCATAGGTACAGCATCTTAAGCTTGAAAGGTCAGATAATTTCAGCTTCACCTCACTTCAGCCTGAATCTGATGATCATGAACTTAACTTTGCTCTGTTTTAGCTCCTTGTTCTCTACGGAACTTAAAAGAACAGTTGAAGTTATTCTGGTTCATATAACCTAAGAAGTAATGTTATTCCTTAATTTCTAATTGGCAGGATAATTTGGTTTACTTTTGTTATTAATTCCTAGATCTATTGCATTATGTTCATACAACAGGGTCTCTATATTTTATGATTTTCAGGAAGTTTTGAGATATGTCCTTGCTATAAATGAGACCTACTTTTATAAAATGGCCATGCTCCCGGAAGAATTTTCTATATAAGGGGTGCAGAGTTTGATAAGTCTTTGCCTTTACCTATACTAATAATAACCTTTATTTTTTGAAAAGGTTTTTGTTAACTTTTATTTTTCTAGTGCTCATTATAAAGGTAGAAAAAGTAGCTTTTAGATTTCAATGTACATTTTATGTCTATCTTACCTACAAAATAAGCATTTTAAAATGTTGTTTTAAATTCACATTACTACTCATTTTAATTTCATTCTTATATAATCTATGTGAAGATTATTTTTGACATTTTTATTTAATGCTATTACAATATTTACCACAAAGTAATGTAGAGCATAAACTTTGTTCATTTCATACTTTGGCAAAGTATTTTGTATATATTTTATATAAACTTTGTAATACAATTCATAGGCTCTGAAACAAGAATATACTCAGTATAATATTGTGATCTAGCTCTCTTTAATTTAAAGAAAGTCAGTAAAATATTATATTTATACAATAATTGACCTCAGTTTCAAGAATTTAACTTTGTAAAACAGCTTGATAATACTTTTCCTATATATATACAGTAGCTATACTTATATAATACCCTTGATTATTTATAACTAGGGGCCCGGTGCACAAAAATTTGTGCACTTGGGGGAGGGAGGTCTCTCAGCCTGGCCTGTGCCCACTTGCAGTCTGGGACCCCTTGGGGGATGTCCATCTGCTGGCGTGCCTGGCCAACCTGGGTGAGGGGCTGAGGGCTGTTTTCAGGCTGGCCACAGCCCCTTCAGGGTTTGGGTCCCTACTGGGGTGCCTGACCAGCCTGGGAGAGGGGCTGAGGGCTGTTTGCCAGCTGGCCACAGCTCCCATTGACCCAAGGTCCCAGTGAGGCTGGTTGGAAGCAGGTTTCTGGGGTTTATTTATCTTCTATAATTGAAACTTTGTTGCCTTGAGCAGAGGCCACAGCCTCCTAGACAGGGAGTTTCCTCCATCGTTGGTGCAACTGAAGGCTCCTGCTTACTCTAGCTCCGTGGTTGCCGGCTGCCATCTTGGCTGGGTTAATTTGCATATCATCACTCTGATTGGCTGGTGCGCATGGCTTAGGTGTAACGAAGTGAGGGTTAATTTGCATATTGCTTTTTTATTAGATTAGATTGTTTAATAAATTCCTACACAGTTTCTCCTCTGATCCCACTAGAGGAAATTAGAAGGAAACTAATATATTATGAATGCCCAGTAAATATTTCATTGTTATATTCAGGGGAGAAAATATTAAAAAAGGGACAGAGATAATATTAAATTGTCCATAGAAGAAAAAAAATCTAAAATAAATATTCTGGTCTATTTTTCTATCAAACACCAGTCGATTAATTTTAGAATTGCACTTTTTATGTTCTTTTTAATCACTGTGATAACTTTACAAGAGCAATGTTAATGGTTTACATTTATCTAGTGAGCTAACTGCCCCTATTAGAAGTATTATTTTTCCAATTCAATGAGTTTTCATTTTTTTTTAATATGAAAAGGTTATGCCCCAATTTCCTCAAAGTAGCTTGGTTATTTTTTAATATATTTCTTTTTAAATATTGGGTGTAATAGCTCTAAAACCATGGCTTAAAAAGTCAGTAGGGTTGAGATAATACAATTACCTTGTTTTCTTGTATGAGTCAACAAATAGAGTTCATTAGAAGGTTGAATCTCTATAATAAGATGCTGTGAAAGGCAAACCATATTTAATATTTTTCATGCTTGTCTGCTCAGAAAGGAATATTTAATAAGCTCAAATTTTCATGCTTAAAAATATCATGAAATTTCTAATTTCTATAACTATCCTAAATATCTTCCTTGATCAAAATGTATAAAAATGATCATATTTAACCAACTGTAAATGTAATAGGCCAGTATTATAGAAAGTTCATCTTAATTAAAAGTGATACTTTGAGGAAAATTATTATACCCTGATTTCTTCTAATCATATCACTGTCAAAACACATAATTATAATTTCCATTTTTTTTCCTATAAAACAAATATATGAGTCATTATTATAGATCAATTATTTATTTTAATATATAAGATGCTATATTATGTGTGGATTCTCAGATGATAGAAAAAAACCCTTTGTTCTAGTTGTACAAGAACTGTTTGAAAGTTACATGAAGTATATGTCCTTAAACTATGTTTGCTATTTTAAGACTTTAGAGAAAAGGATGAGGAATGATTTGTCTATACAAATAAAATATTACCTTTTTACCTAATCTTGGTAAGATTGAAGACACAATGTTTATACTTCTCTTGTATCATATTTCAGCATCTAAAGATTATATATTGTGACTTACTCATTTAATCCATCTGAAGCCTTCTAGAATTTTTTTTATTTGTTCAGGTGCATGTTAATTCTGGAGGCAATGATTTCTACAACAATTTAATCTCTCTTCCTTTTGTTTTAAACTTACTCCTAACACCAAGGTGTGACTCCTAATATTGTTTTTATTTTTGGTATTATATAATTATATAGAATCAATTATATTAAGTATATAATATCATGAGATATTATCTACTCTAATAAAAGTATAATATTGAAATTGACCATTTCTATAGGACACCTAAGCCACACCCACCAGCCAATCAGAGTGGCTGTATGCAAATTAACTCAGCCAAGAGGCAGAACCACAGAGGCAGGTGCAGTGCAGGCAGCAGGGTGAGTGGGATGTTCGGGGCAGGTGACCGGCTGGGGTGTGTGAGGTGGGCAGGGCATGATGGGTGGGTGGTAGGTGGTGTGTGTGAGGTGGGAAGGGCTGATGGGCGAGTGGCAGGCTGCAGGTTGGGCGGGTACAGGCCAGGCTGAGAGACCCCCCCGAGTGCACAATATATTGTGCACCGGGCTCCTAGTATATAGATATAAACTAATGATATTGATATTACTATCTAACAAACTTAGCATGATGGTCAAAGATTGATTACTTTTCTATTTTCAGGATGCTAGTCATAATTAGATCAGCATCATTGACATCACCTTGAGGCCAGGGCATATATCATGGTATGCACTGTAATTTTACCACTTTGCAACATATTTGACTTTATGAGATGATGCATAAAGCTGCTGAAAGATTTTAATTCCTACTCTGGGCATTCTTTCTGGTAGTACTCCATAAAAATACACAGAATCTTTTCATCATGCAGAGAGACAATTCAATAATTTTAGTATTGCTTTTGATATCTTTCCTTCAACACTCTATCTTGTTTGAAATTATCAATGCCTCTCCTAACACATATATTCCCACATAAATAGAGATTCAAAACTCCCTAGGAAGATATATTAATGCGGTGAAAACAATGAAATAAAAAAAATTAATGAGGGCATGAATCAAACATTTTTCTGATATTTTTATTGGTCATTGATTACCCCCAACTTCCCCATGATTAATAGCTTTGCAATTAAACAAGTTTTGTTTTTATTGTTTTATTTTATCCCCAAAAGCCTATTATATAAAGTGGATATTACAGTTTTTATATTAGAAATGACAGACTATGCATAAACAGGTATTTGACCTGTCTAAGAATAGTCACCCAAGCACTTTGATGAAGAACTGGTTTAATAATAAAACTTGAAAACATGTCTTATGATGCAATTTATTTCCATGAATCGTAGATATATCTTCAATTATTCTAATTCCTTGGATACAAGTCTTCACATCCTATCTAATAAATGAGTAATATGCAAATTAACCATCACTCTGGGACAAAAATGGTGGCTCCCATAGCGGTGGGGCAGGATGCTGGTGGTGTTACCCTGGCAATGGGAACCCAACAGGCAATGAGACCACAGGCAGCACCCAGCAGGGCCTGCTGGTAGGTTGCTATGATGACCCCCGAGCAGATAAGCAGGGGCTGCAAGCAGCACTCAGCAGGGCCTGCTGGGTGGTGGCAGGAGTGACGGGGGAGCAGGGAAGCAGGGTGACCAGAGAGCAGGCAATCAGACTGCAGGCAGCACCCAGCAGGGACTGCTGTGCCACCATGGGGGAGCAAGGACTCTCTGGGAGGTCGCTGTGGTGACCTCCTAGCAGACAGGCATGCCTCAGGCAGCACACAGCAGGGTCTGCTGGGCAGTGTTGGCCGCCATGGGGGAGCAGGCAAGTGGGTAACCAGAGAGCAGGCAATCAGACCAGCAGGCAGCACCCAGCAGGGCCTGCTGAGCTGTGGCTGTGGCTGTGGTGAAGGGGAGCAAGTAATCAGGGCCCGCAGGTAGCACGCAGTAGGGCCTGCTTGGGGTGGCAGTGGCGATTGGGGAGCAGGCAAGCAGGGTGACTGGGGAGTAAGCAATGGGGACCCATAGACAGCACCCAGAGGGCCTGCTGAGCTGTGGCTGTGGTGAAGGAGGAGCAAGTAACCAGGACCCGCAGGCAGCACCCAGAAGGGCCTGCTGGGTGGTGGCTGCATCCACCAGAGAGCAGGCAAGTGGGGCGACAAGGGAGCAGGCAATTGGCCCCCAGGCAGAACCCAGCAGGGCCTGCTTGCCCATCCTCATAGTGTGGAACAGATAGGCCGGGCAGAGAGCAGAGAACCACAACAAAACAACCTGACTTTTAATAGATGTCTAAATAGCTTATTAGAGTTTAAAAACAAGTGTGTAAACAAAGGAAAATATAGTTTATATTAAATAAGTTTTAAGATGCCTGCGTTGTAGCATTTTGTAAAACAAGAGGCCCGGTGCACAAAATTTATGCATTGGGGGGGGGGGGTTCCTCTTGCAATGGGAAGGAGGGAGAGGCTCCTGCCACTGTTGCTGCACTTGCCAGTTATGAGCCTTGCTTCTAGGCTGAGCAGCATGCCCCCTGTTGGAGTGTACTGACCAAAAGGCTGAAATAGGGTTTATTGAAAAAGGCAGGATGTGTTCACTCAGGTCTGTAGGAGGTGGTGGTTCTTTTTCAGGCATCTTCACTGCCATTTTATAGGTTGGTAAAACACACTGTGGAGGTGCTTCAAAGATGGGTCACACAGAAATGCCTGGTGTGTTTCCGTTTTCGATGTATGCATAGCAGGTCCATGCACAGTTGATTAGATAAATCTTAAAAATGGTGACTAAGGCAAAGGACACAAGAACAATGAACAGGGTGCAGCTGGAGTTCAGAGTGAGGTCATTTTTATGGGGAAAATCAGGGAATTGATCCAGATATTCTTTGTTTCTTGGCAAATATGTGAGAGAACTGATAGTAATAAGGCAACTAAGGATGAAGTGAAAAAGCCATCTATAGAAGAATGAAATAAACCAACCCACTTGATAAGAAACTGCTTCATATACCAGCATTGAACTGATTTATAAGCATAAGAACAGAGACACAAAATCAACACAGATATTATCTGGCATTCTCTCACATGAGCAGTAAATGCAATGACTTCATAATGAATGTTGACAGATGTCATTGAGTTTGGATGAGTTTCCTCCACCATCAGAAAAACTGTCATCAACAGGTTTACTACCATGTACCGAGGTCCCCAGGATGATTGCCCCGGTATGGCCATGGCAACAGCTACAACAGTGAGAGCTGTAGAACCGGTATCTGAGACTCTGCTTGAAAGTCACGGACACCATTGGGACTCTCCAGGGCCTTGTATTTGGCCAGGATCCCAGACAAAGGCTTTCTGCCCAGAGGTTAAAGCCAGCCAGCACTGTCAAAACCAAATGTCAGGTCTTTAAGCTCACCCCTAGCCCCGGTCCCTGCCAGCTATTTCACAGTGCACTGAAGGTATAGTGCTACCTCAGTTTAGCCTTCCTCCTCCACCTCTGCCCCACTGGCACAGGCCAATAGAAGACAGGAAAGCTGTATGGACTTGGCCTCTGATTGGAAAAACTTGGAGATTGACACAACGTCACATCCAATCAGAAATGTAACTTGCCTCAGATCTTAAGTGTGGGCAAGGGCTGGCTTGGAGGCGCAGAATAGTTGGGGTTGTGCGTAGCCTTGTAGGTAACTATCTCAGAGACAAGAAGGCAAGGAAAAAGGCAATTAATAGGAAAAGGGAGAGACGGGATGGATAGCTGGCAGAGAAGGCCAAAGGACTTCTGAGTGACATCTTTGCCATATACTGCCTTGGAGGCGTCATGGGAAGGTGGATGCTAATACTTTTATATACTTTATGTATATGAACGTATCTATACACATATAATACATATATATGCCAAATATGCATCCATTTCTTAATCTCTCTGTCTAACTATGGAAGAATTAGCATTCACAGAGAGAAGGTTGTGACAATGGCATAAGTCATATGTTGATTTTCACTTAAAAATAGTTTTACATTTCCTGAGAGAAACCTGTCTATTTTGAATGAATGATTTAACAAAGAAGACTGTATCTTACCAATGTGAACATTTTTCCTAAAACTGAATAAAATAAATCTCTCTCTTAAAACTTTAGTAAAAAAAAAAATTTTTAAAGGATAATACCATGTACTATTTGCCAAAAAATGACAAAAATAACACCTTTCACTATATATATATATACATACAGTGTATATACATACAGATACACACATACATACATACATACAGTGCACAGAGAATCAGAACAACCAGTCAACCAGTCGCTATGATGTGCACTGACCACTAAGGGGCATATGCTCAATGCCTGAGATGTCTCCTGGTGGTCAGTGGGCTCCCACAGCCAACCTCTCCTGGTCCCTCCCCTTGGCTGGCAAACCTCCTGTGGTCCCTCCTGCTGGCTTGGCCCAGAATGGGATTGGGTGAGATAGCCACAATAGGCCCTAATCTCCAGCCAGGCCTAGGGACCCCACCAGTGCATGAATTTCATGTACTGAGCCTCTATTTTGAATATGAAATAATCTTAGATGTCAACTTAAAAAGTGTAAAAGGCTTCCCAGGCAGTGTACTCAGTGGTTGAGTGTTGACCTATGAACCAGGAGGTCATGAGGTTTGATTCTCGTTAGGGCACATGCCCAGGTCCTTGCTCTATCCCTGGTAGAGAATATGTAGGAGGGAATTGATCAATGAATCTGTCTTGTCATTGATATTTCTCTCTCTAACTCTCCCTTCCTCTCTGAAATCAATAAAAATACACTTTTTAAAATGTGCAAAAACTTATCTAATTTTCAAATTCTTATATGGGACATATGACTAATGTGTTTGAAGGCTAATACTTTACAGATTTCTAAAATATCACCAGAATAAACTGGAAACATTTAACGTTTCAGTAGCTTTCTGCAAGGAATTCTTTTTATTGTTAATCCTCACCTGAGGACATGTTACCATTGATTTTTAGAAAGAGTAGAAGGGAGGGGGAGAGACAGACAGAAACATCTATGTGAGAGAGGCACATTGATTGGTTGCCTCCTGCACACCTCTCAACCAGGGCCAGGGATTGAGCCTGCAACTCAGGTTATTGCCCTTGAAGCAAATCGACCTGAGACTCTGTAGCCCAAGGGACAATGCTCTATCCACTAATCTAAACTGGCTAGGGCAAGCCATTCTTAATGTAAGTGACAAACTGCAGGCTGGCCCTACCTTATAACAAAAAATTAAATGAAAAGTCTTCACCTGAATTGATTTACTTACATTGAGGATTTTTTGTATTTTCACATGCAAATTGAAAAGTTCATCTGCTTCTGAAATCTTGCAGTGGTAGTTTGCAGTAATGTGTACAAAGAGCAATATGGGGCAGGATTTTTTCAAATACAAGTAATTAGTTTATATTGTAATGAAATCTTAGACTCTTTAATATAACTCCCAACATGTCTGATTTACAATTTCAAAGATAGGTGTGTAAGTCTGTAGGTAGAAGATAGATAATGCATGGAGAATTGAACTAGGGAAAAGCAGAATGTTAATCAAAAATTTCAAAATATTACAACTTCATTAATTTTACATTTAAATTAGTAAGTACATTTGCTCCTTAATAAAATAAATGTTTCATCACCTGTGTCAAATACAAAATTAACTGGTATTTAATAATATTTTATTCCTGATTCTAGCATATTTAATATTTTCAACAAGGCTCCATTTATCTTTTTGAAGAAAACAGCAGGAAAAAAAAGAGAATTCTAAACCCAAAATTTGGGCTCTTTTCCCCCATTATATCTTATATTTTAAATTGAAAATAAAATGCTTAGTTGAGATGCTTAGTGTAATAGTGATAAGATAGCTGGAGAATGAGGCAAGGTATAATGAATGTATCTAATGCCATTGAGCCTCCATCCTATAGTAGTGTCATAACAATGAATTGCTGGAATTATTCATGAAACTGAAGTATTACCAAACAATATCCAAGAAGCACAGGATGGCTTTACAGGATATTGTAGAACTCCTGAAGAGGAGCATCTAGGAGCATCAGAGATTCAGAAGAGTCCATGTGAAAGTAGCTAGGAAAACTGTGTTCTGCTGTTGAAGAGGCATTGGCCAGATGTGAGAATCTTGGGAGACATTCAAAAACAAAATTTCTGAGTGGAAAGGCACATTGTACAAGAAATAATGATTTATTTGAGGAATTCCAAGCAATTGAGAATGCCAGGGGAGGGGTGTGTAGATTTATGCAGCACAGACTTGGACAGAATTAAGGAAGGGTTAAGAATAAAGTTGTCAAGATGTTAGGCAAAAACAATTAAAATTCATTTCAAAAATACTGGAATGTCATTGAAATATTTCAAGTAGGGAGATGATATTAAAATTTTTATTTTGTCAAAATTACAATGTAAGTATGTGGAGGGATGGGTCTGCATTATGGAAAGAAAGGACAGCTGGGAGAGGTAAGGGATACTAATAGTTGAACTAAAATAGTGACCACAGGAAGAGAGAAAAAAGTGCGTATGTTGCAATTATGAAAGTAGTCTTTCAATTTAATAATTCAGTAAATGTTAGGTTAGGTGAGAAGGAGCCAAAATGACTCCTAGAGCATTGGGGATTAGGTAAAAGATTGTGTTGATGTTACTCACTAAAATACACAATAAAAGAAACTAGGGTCCTGGTGCATGAAATTCATGCATGGGTAGGTGGGGAAGGGGAAGGGCAGGTGGGGAGGCCCCTCAGCCCAACCTGCACCCTCTCTAATTCGGAAGCCCTCAGGAAATGTGCTACTGATGGCTTGGGCCCACTCCACATGGTTCTCTGCTCTCTGCCAGGCCTGTCTGCTCCACATCATGGGGATGGGCAAGCAGGTTCTGCTGGGTACTGCCTGAGGGCCGATTGCCTGCTCCCTGGTTGCCCTACTTGCCTGCTCTCTGGTGGGTGCAGCCACCGCTCAGCAGGCCCTGCTGGGTGCTGCCTGTGGGTCCCGATTACTTGCTCCCCCTTCACCACAGCCACAGCTTATCAGGCCCTGCTGTGTGCTGTCTGCTGGTCTGATTGCCTGCTCTCTGGTCACCCGCTTGCCTGCTCCTCCGTGGAGGCCGCCACCACCCAGCAGACCTTGTTGTGTGCTGCTTGCGGCATGCTTGTTTCCTAGGGGGTCACCACAGTAACCTCCCAGAGATTTCTTGCTTCCCCATGGTGACACAGCAGACCCCCAATTGTCTGCTCAGGGGTCATCATGGACACCTTCCAGCAGGCCCTGTTGTGTGCTGCCTGTAGGGTCCACATCACTGGCTCCCCCTCCTCCACATTCAGAGCCCAGCCAGCCATGCTGGGCAACACCTCTGGGATCCCCATCGCAGGCTCTGCCTCCTCTGCAGCCAGAGCCCAGCTGGCTGTGTTGGGCGCCACCTGCGGGGTCCCAATCGCTGGCTCCCCACCTGTGGCCCCTGCTTCTCTGCTCAGGGGTCATCATGGCGACTTGCCAGCAAGCTCTGCTGGGTGCTGCCTGTGGTCTGATTGCCTGTTGGGCTCCCATTGCCAGGGAAACGCTGCCAGCGTCCTGCCCCACCACTATGGACACCTCCATTTTTGTCCCGGAGTGATGGTTAATTTGCATATTACTCTTTTATTAGATAGGATAAGACATGCTTTTGGAGGCAAAGCAGTGAGCTCACTTTTAAATGCATAATTTATGACATTACAAAGAATACATAGGTGGAGGGAGGTAACCATTTAATTGGAAATATTGCTGAATATCAGAAGGAAGGTTTGTATTTCAAATAACTCATGCAGTATATGATCACATTTACCTCCATTATAAATAACAGAAACCTAAGTCAAACTCATGTAGACAAGAATAATTTATCTTATATGACATATAGGGCTACTTCCGTGTAGAAATTTATTTAGAGTACCAATATGTCATGTCTCTGTTATTTCCTGGAGTTTTGTTCCAGTTCCAGGGTACATTTGAAGGCTGTCATCTGCTACAGGTTTCTCTTAACAATGACTTTTGTTAGAACCCATATTTTTATGTCACCAAAACCTGCAAAATATAAAATGAGTTTCTTCTCCAAAAACCTCCACCGGATATCTCACAACTTGTTTACTGAGAGTGGGTTGTTTGCTCTTTCCTGAACTGAACCTTGGCAGGGTACAGGATTTGCTGACTGTCATAGCCTAATCTTGCCTCTTTGGAAGTTACATGGAGCATCACTTGGGCCAAGAGCAGAGAAGGTGACAGTTCTACCATGAAAAATGTGGATATGTTACAAAAGAAGGGACATGGAATGCTCATCAGTCAAAAACATGAACCCAAATGGGAGAATATTGAAAAATATCCATTAGGCATATTAAAACCACAGGTTTGGAAGCAGGTTACCTTAGACAGTGCATAGGAGGGAAAAGACAAAATCTTGTGATCTTTTAAGAAAACTCGTGTTGAAGGAGTCCATAGTGCATGAAGGTGTGGCAAAGACTTTTTGAATGAAAGAATATTGTAATTCTTAGATCATTTTCCTGGATCATAAATGATATCTCATAATCTATTATTACATATCTAGAATGTTCTTTAATACTTCACACTTGCCCACTTAAGGGCTCAGTTGCCATCTGTCATACTCCACACAGCTTCGTGGTTCTCTCTGCACTTCACTTCCACTGACTCGGCATTCTTTTGCCTAGAAGAGCTTGGATAATTTCCTGTGCACTCCTACTTTGAGGTTATTTATAAGAATCTTTAAATAAAATTACTGTCAAACCTGGGGAATGACATTATTAAACTTACCCACCCAGTAGAGAATTAATGTAGTTCTGTTCTTATTCTTCAAATTATGGATATTCCTTATCCATGATTTTATATATATATATTTGTGAAGCAACATACTATGTGCTTAAAAGTACACTAATGTCTTGGGCCATAATGATGAGTTCAAAGACATTAAAGCGATCCTACTGAATCACAAAGCAGTTAAACTTTATTTGCTATTTTAAGAGCATTAATGATGAAACTTTGCTTAAGAGCATGCATTAGCTATGTTCACTGTCTACAGTTCTGATTGTTCCATTAATGGAAGGCCTTACCTATTGTGTTTTCTACCTATAGTACATAGGCCAACTTCAAGTTTTTGTCTCAGTTTTAAATATTCATCTAATTAACACTGAAATAATTTTAAACTTGTTCCTGAAAAACCTAAAAAAACATTTCCTAAAATTATTACTAAGAATGGAAAAAGGAAATATTTTGCTGTAGGTTGTGTCCTCACTTACATTATTTGAATGACTCTCAAATGTCAAGTTATGGACTGGGGCCTGCCTCCTGATGGCCGTATTAGCAGGCCAAGGTGAGATGATAAAAGTAAGGACAGTTTAACAAAACTCACCACAGTGTAACAAAAACTCACTGATTTAATTGAAAGGTCTATACTTACGTCTTTTGTGTGTCTGTACACTTGTGTGTGTGTGTGTGTGTGTGTGTGTTAATATATAGTATATTCTTCTTTTGCTGCTGATGTGGTTATGGAATAACTAATGTGGGCATTTTTAATATCCATAGTCAGCAAGAGAAAACGTTAGAAAATATATGCTTGTCTTCTTTACTTTTAAAAACATTATATGGTTTGTAAGATTCTAAATATTAACAACATTGATTTATATGCCAACAAGCAAATAATTTAATTTACTCAGCTGAGCTTTGGTTTCAGGATCTTAGTAAAAATTGCATACCCCACACAGTGTGTTCTTCCCATTTTTCTCCCCATGGCAGACTGACAGTCACATTATATAATCTAAGGTGAAAATATATGTTAAGTCAACAGGTCAACTACATAGTGCTTCATACAGGCCATCTCCAAAACACAACGTAATTATCTCATAATACTCTAAGAATTTTAACTTCAAACAAAACAATAAAGGAGAATTTTCTTTGTGTTCTATGTTGATAGATTATTGCTGCAAGTATTATTGAAAATGTGTATTTTTTTAATTTTAATACGAATGTTCCCAAGGGAAAATTATTTAATTGCTCAATGCTTTAGTTAATAAAAGATAATATATATGAAAATATGTGTAAAAGAGGGATAAATGACTTGATGGTATTTTATTATTTATTAAATATCTCTTAGATACAAAGAAGGTGCCAAGCACTTGGCTTGGTGCTATAAATAAATAAAATTATCCACACACCCTGTCCTTACGATTTTAAGGAATAATGGGGGTTGTAAACATCCATCAATACTCTTACAAGATAATAAAAAATTATAATTTTGAAAACAGAGAATATGAGACTATGCATGTACACATATATACATACATTTATATATGTGTGTATATATATCAATGTGTATATCAATATATATCTGAATATATATATATATATATATTCAGATCTGAAGAATAAGTGGATATTAATAAAAATAGAATTCAAACTAAAGGAGGAGGTGAAGGCCTTGAGATTTTAGGGAAGCAGGTTAATGTGAAGGGCTACAATAAAACGTTGGTAAAAATAATTCAATGGTTTTAGGAGAAAAGGGAACCCCGTAAGTGTTTTACTTGAATACCATTATCTAATTAACATGGTACATTTGGTGTTTGCACTGAATGTAGACAGGGGACTGTAGGGGAGCCACAGGGTTGCACATGAGTAAGTGATTTAGATCTCTATTAAGGTCTCTATTGCAGCTTGGACTAAGAACATGATGTTAGCTATAGAGATGTTCAGAATTAAGTGAAAATTTTTAGGTATATTTAAAACATTTAACAGGTATATCTGACAGGATTTTTAAACTGAATTTATTGAGGTGACCTTGAGGTTAATAAAATTACATAGGTTTCAGGTGTACATCTCTATAATATATCATTTGTATATTGTATTGTGTATTCACCGCCCAAAGTAGATGCACAGGGATTCCATTACATGTGAAGACAAGGCTTGAAAGAAGACATGGATATGGACCATTTAGAGATCACAGTGCTTTTGAGACAACTGAGAAATGCTACCAAGGAGGCTGTGTACATAGGTTTATGGAGTAAAGAGTGAGATCTGGCCTGAAGATACAAGTTTGTTATGTCTCCGCTTATAGGTATTATTGACCTGTGTATGATTACTGTATGTACCTGGAAAAATAGTATGAAAGTGAAAAGAAGAAAGACTTCAGACTGTACCTTGGAGAATTTCAATTACTAGAGAAAGAGAGGCTCCAAAGAGACACTGAATGAGTAGCCTGACATAAGAGAAAAAGCAGAAAAGAGAAATGACCAAGAAGCCATAAGAAAATAGATCACTAAAGTGAATGCTGCTTATGGTCCAAGTAATATGATGTATGGAAAATAGCCAATAGATTCAGAAAAATGGATTTGATTGGTTGACCATCCTGAAAAATTTTAAAGTGGAGTGATAGGATAAGCTAATGACTAAGCGGAGAATTATATAAAAGGACAGCAAATGGAGAGAATATGGAGAGGACTTACACGAAGTTTGTGTCTGAAACTGGAAGATCTCTAACGGTGTTCCCACTTTTCAAACACTGACACCGTGACCAGATGAAATCTTAAGAAAATAAATGAAAACATTTGAAGATTTAAAAAATGCTAAATTTTCACCACATCTATGTAGTTTTATTTAGCACGGGGTGTTGTTGTCTTTTTTTGGTAATTCATGTAGGTTTTTAATAGAGACCATGCTTAATCATCCTCAAGAATCTGCCACTGTGATTCACAGATGTTTCATATTCCATTTAAAACATCAAGTATCTAAAATTAAAAAAAAATAATATATTATTTTACCTCCTGGAGCACTGAGATATTTTAATAAGTACAAATAACACTAACAATGGACTCAACACTTGCCTCTGTCATCTTCAGACATCTCTGGGTCTATAGCCAAGTATATATGACTTTCACAGGAGTATGCATGTGATTAAGGCTGGAATCTCCTCAAGTTTACAGCACAGGTATAAAACATTTGTTTGTTCTGATGCATTTTTAGTTGAAAAAAATCTCAAGAAATTCATATCAACAAGGGTGGCAATTACACAACCATCTTTTAAGTCAAATGATGAGTTTTGGAAATCTTCCTTTGCTAAAATATTCCATCCATCATTTTCCAATAGTGACATCACACATTATGAAATATGCATTCCAATAGGATAAGAAACATGGTTAAAGTTAAAATATTACCTCATGCCTATTATTGACAATTCATTACTAATTAGTTTATTTGATCTTAACCATATTGACAGTGAACTGATACAGATCATTATATAATGAGACATATTATGCAAAACTTTTGAAGGCCAGGGTGTAGAAGAACCCAGAACTAAAGAAATATCCATGGAGAATGATTAGAAAAATATTATATCAAATATATTTTTCTCACATTTGATTTTCCAATGATCACTTATTTTATCAACCTAATATAAGAATAACATGCAAATAAGGCATCAATCCATCACAAAGATGGCCTTCCCCATAGCCACAAGATGGAGATACCAAGTCTGGCTCAGCCCCACCACTGAAGTGGTCAGGCCTGTTAGCCAGGCAGGTGGCAGGGGAGGCAGGAGGCTTGAGTGGTGGAACAGGTGATCAGAGGGAGCTGAAAGTCCCCTGCCCAGGCCAGAGGCTTTGCCAGAGGCCTCAGGCATGGGTAAGGGTGGAGCCGATGATCAGAGGGGGCAGAGGCAGAGCCGGTGATTGGAGGGGTATGAGGGTGCCCTACCCAGGCATAAGGCCTGGGCCAGAGGCCTCAGGGCTGGGCAGGGGTAAGGCCAGAGATTTCAGGGATCTGGACAACAGTGGAGCTGGTAAAGCAGGGGTCTGGGGATCTCCTGCCCAGATCTGCATCCTGGACCAGAGGCTGCCAGTGGGGCAAGAGCAGAGCTGGTGATGACAGGTGGCAGGATCAGAGCCAGTGATCACAGAGGCCTGGGCTCTGTGAAGCCAGTGATCGGAGGAGTTTGGGGGTCCACTGCCTAGGCTTGCACCCTTGGCCAGAGCTTACAGGCCTGGGCAGGGGTGTAGATGGGATTGGAGGGGAAAGGGTGGAGATGGTGATCAGAGTGAACTACAGAGGAAACATCTTTTCTTAACGCTCATTGGCTAAGTTCCCTGTATGCCACTGGTAATATTCTTAGTAACTTGGGTAATAAGAATCCAAAAAGGTGATCTAGTGTTTTTCCACCACACTCCTGGAGAAAAAAAAATGAAGGTCCACTGCTGGAGGGCTAAGAAATGTCATACCCTACCCTAGCCGGTTTGGCTCAGTGCATAATGCCTCAGCTTGCTGACTGTATGGTCTGGGTTCAATTCTGACCAAGGGCATGTACCTAGTTTGCAGGCTCCTCCCTGGATGGGGCCCAGGTCAGGGCATATGCAGGAGGCAACCAATCAAAGTGCTCCTCTCACTTTGATGTTTCTCTCCATTTTTTCCTTCTCTTCCACATTTTCTAAAAATCAATGGAAACATATCCTCAGGTGAGAATAAAAGAAAAAAGAAAGAAAGAAATGTCATATCCTATGAAAGACACATCTTGAAAATGCCTAAAGAAAGTTGTCATTTTTTCATGGTGAAGGGACTGGAGTCCGTGTTGATGAAAACACCTTGGTGGCTGCAGTGACTGGCAGTGGCTGCAGCAGAAGGGTGATGGGGCTGGTGGCTTCCCCTGATTAGCCTGGTCACCTCCCAGAAAGGGAGGCCAGACTGTGACTTAGACCCTCTCCCCAAGGGGAGCAGGGAGTGGGCCTAAGCCTTCAGTAGGGTTCCCAATATGTGAGAGGAGGCTGACTGGGCTGAGGAACCGCCCCCACCAAAGAGCATGAATTTCATGCACCGGGCCCCTAGTTATATATAAGATGCTAGTTTGCTTTTTAAGTTACATTTATTTGGTTATTAATGAGATTAAATTTGTTTTTTTTATCTCTTGATTTGATCTTTTCTAAGTTGTATTTCCATTTGTTTTGTTATTACTATGTAGATATATGTGTATTTATTAAACAACTTATATTAACAATTTTGGGGTAGGCAGATGTTATAGTGATTGAGATGGTTGAGAACTCAGAATCTGAAGTTAAATATATTATTTTAATATGATGCTTAAATCAGCCATTAGTGATTACACAGACTTAGCACAGTTCTGTAACCACAAAAGATGGCACCAAAGATGGCAGAACAGAAGAATATGAAGAATTTGGCTTATTGAAGATATCATAGTGCTATTTTATTATGCAAGACAAACAAAACTGTTCTTGTTTAAGTAATTGTTAGAAATATTCAATTATTTGCAGCCAAAAGCTCTCATAATCTCTGCAGAGAGTGGTCTGTCTTTGTCTCGATAATCTTTAGAATAATGAGACCTTATACTCAGTTATTTAAATTCTTGGAGTTCTTCCAAAGAGATGGATTTATACCAGACCTGTATGCTCTATAATGAATGAGTTAGGATAAGAAATTATATCATATGCAAAAGTGTTTATTTCAGCATTATTTATAATACCAAAAAGTAGAAAAAAAATGCTAAACTGGGATTGAAAGTAAAAAAGTGATGTCCATTTAAAGAACCATTATTTAACCATTAAAATGATTCTTGAAAATGAGTAATGCTAAGACAAAATTTATTTTAGTACAAATAGAAAGTTAAAATTAATATTTAAATTATATATAGCATGATTAAAATGCGTTATTGAAGCCAGTATAATACTAAGATTTCTCTTAAGGTGATATACATTATGAAAGATTTTGTTGCTATTTTATCATCTGCTTTTCTCTTAATATAATATGTAGTAAATAAACACAATAAATAAATACAACTTTGAAACTTTTAAAACTTCCATGCAAAATTAAAAAAAAACAGAAATAGACTAAATTACTGTATCATAAATTCATATCTTCAAATTACTTCACCTATATTCCTACAAATAGTCTCTTTCCATTCTAGATTATTTTAAGGCAACTACCAACATTTTTTTTGTATCAATTTCAATCCATATCTCAAATAGATAAGAATGGTTTAAAAATATGATGGCTATATCATTATCACACCTAGAAGGATTTACATAATCCCTAATATCATAATCAAGTATTTATTTTCTTTCAAATTTCTCTGAATACCTTTATAATTTGTTTACTGCTTACATGTGTTAATTAAAATCCAAACATATTCCAGCTATTACAATTGATTGATGTGTCTCCTTTGTCTTATGGATTTTTTTTGCAGTTTACTTATTAAAGAAACTGAGATGCTCTCTAGTGGGATTTCTCAAAGCATGGGTTTTGCAAATTGCATCTGGCTGGTGGCACTTATGTTTCTTCATCAGACATGGATTTAATCTGACAATTATACTATGTGAATGGTTGTGCTCTTTTGTTTATTAACAACCATTAATGATCAATGCAAATACACACTTTTTATTTTTTTGACTTTTAATTTCTTTATTGATTAAGGTATCACATATGTGTCCTTCTCCCCCCATTACCCTCCCCACTCATGACCTCACCC